>OY735210.1:14601956-14682559 GCA_963457665.1 Thysanoteuthis rhombus
CTAACACGTAGAATGTGTCACTTGGCGTAGACAGCCTGAATTTCCTTCAATTTTTTATTCCATCAACGCTGTCTAGGCAAAGTGACATATTCTCCATGTTATAACGTGAGGTCATTTCAAGATGAATTTAACATAATATAAAGCATTCATAAGTATGGCTTATAATCCTTCTGTCAGATTATATATATATTTCTAAATAACATTATTATCTGTCCGGAGAAACAACAGAGTAGATATGCACAGTGAATAAACAAAAAGCAGTTAGACTCAATGATATGAGCAATACTACTTTACAGCGGCAACCAAATTTGTCACAGGTTAGATTCCTTCGCCAGACCCGTTTCGTTTAATTGTTTATTCCAAATGGGAGGTTATTTCAAATAGAATTTCGAATAATATAATGCACTAAGAATATATATATATATATATATATAATTATAATTAATTATTGGGTCATCCACAGACAACTGTTGCGTTGTATTATAACTCTTCAGTATGGTTAGCAACTTGATAACCTCTCGATATCCCTTCCAGTACCGCTAATTGGGTCGAAATCTTCGGTTCGGACCCGAAAACAGATGCTCCATCCCTACCCTACGCAGAACTGGACAGTCAGTTTGACCAAATTAAGCGATATATCTCTTTACGAATCATTCTCTATCTACCAGAGTGCTCAATTCCAGAGCTTGAAGAGCTTTGCATAGTTGCTAATTGCAGATGGATGCCCTACCCTAAAAGTGCTCAACCCTGAAAAAGGAGTATATATATATATATTATAAAATGTTGAGATTGTTCTGATTGGGAAAACATTTAAAAGGGGAACTTGCGACAAATCCTTATACCTAAAAAGTATAGATTTGACTCAATCGCAAACCGAGTTTCAACAGAAAATTCCCGGACAGGAAGGACTACAGAATATAATACGGTTGAACTCCTTTCATGGAAGTGACAGTATAAAAGTACTGAATATTACAACGATGCGACAATTGTCTTTTGGTTCTGAAGTTAATTTTTGCATTTTCATCACGTGTCAATTCTTGTATTTTCATCCCACCTGAAGAGGTACAATTTCTACTTCAGAAACTCAGTGTAAAAATTTACATTACTTTTTAGTATTATCTTCCTCACGCAATGTCTGGAAACCCCTATATATATGAATTTGTTTGAGAAATGGAGATTTTGGTTCTATAGAATGGATTTTAAATTGCGTTTTATTATAGAGAAACTTATCTGAAATAATTTTCCTTCGTTACACAGTTAATTATATCATTCAATTAAAACAACGTAAATAGAATAAACAATTAAAGAAAATACTGCAGGAATCGAACCTGCAACCTAAAGGTAGCCGTCTCAACGTTGCGATGCATTTACCATGGTACGATTTTCTATATAATACAACGCAATTTATAATTCATATATGTATGTGTGTGTGTGTGTGTGTGTGTGTGTGTGTGTGTGTATAAATTTTATAAATAGGTAGAAACAGGGATACCCAGGGGCATGGTGTTTACCTACTACACAATTTCCATGTTCAGAATTGAACATATTAAAAGAATTATCCACAGGGATTTACAATTCCCCCAGACCCCTCACCTCCTGCCTAGCTGCACGGGTTCACTTCGCTCATCATTGATTGGCTCTCTCTGGTCCCCGAACATAAGTCCTCCGAGATGCAACCCTACCGTATACCACATCCTCAAAACCAATTTGCCTTACTGATTTTAGATCAAGATCTTTGCCGAAAAAGTGAAAAAAGAGAGAGAAAAGTGAAAGAAATCACTATAGGTTCACCCTAAGAAAAGAAGCATTTGGAAAGCAGTTGTACTGAAATCCCAGAAATGTACGTACGTTCTTCTCGCAAAATAATTATCTTTCCAATCTCTGTTTTATAAAGGCTATATATGTTGTTTTCAATTGGCAGATATAAACTGCATTTTATGCCATGGCGACCGTCTTTGTTTAGCACTAAGAACCAGTTCCAGTAAACCAAGAAGTAAATTAAAGATTTAAACACAGCATTCTATACTGATTCTTACCTAAAATTGTTCATATGTTTATCCATACGCACATACACGCTGTCTCTGTCTCTGTCTCTGTCTCTCTCTCTCTCTCTCACACACACACACACACACACATATATATATATATATATATATATATATATATATATATATATGCGTGTATGTAATGATTGCCCCTATCAAGTCTGGCAATGTGAGTAACAATTTTTTAATATTTCTATTGCTGGGGAAGTAAATTAGTTTTGGAAAAACAAGGGTATGCAACTAATGCATCCTTCCGATAGTCACATATGGTGCTGCAACATCGAGCTTAACCAAATGATTGTCCTTCAAACTGTGAACCATGCAACGTGAACATTAAAGAATCATGCCCTGTCTTTCATGGAGGGAGCATAGGATAACACAGCATATCAGAGAAAAAACGGGGACCCGAAGTATCAAAGAAACCATGATAAAACTCTAATGCCAATGGGCTGTAGGCTTTACAAGAAGTACTGGCTCCATCATGTCGATGATAGAGAGGTCGGTGGAATATTGGGAAGGATTTTGTTCAACGAAGGACGCTAAAAGGCTGCTACTGCCGTTGCTAATGATGATGAGTTTTGGCCCAGGGCTCACCAATACTAATGATTGCAATAAAACAGGGGGTCTATAAATTATCTTGACAAATTTGAAAATCTTTTAAAAACACAAATATTCAAAGAAATAGCCTTTATTGCAGAATATAGACAAAGTAAATAAGTTTTTCTCTTCCAAACATGGATGCTTTTAGTCGGTCATCGAAATTTTTTTTAATTAGATGCTATACCTTGTAAGTGTTTTGATTTTACTGACCCAGAATGTCATTACAATACGAACTACAACCGAACTGAAGCTATAAAAACAGCGTTGCTGCCGTGGAAAAAATGACTCTGAATCTATTTTTTAAAAATCTGGGCCTGGACTTGGGAAATTAGAATCATTAACGGCCTGGGCAGCGGATGATACTGTCTGATCCGATAGTCACGTGTGTGCATCAAGTAAGAATTGTGCTCAGTGTCGAAATATCACGTATATCTAAAAGTTTTCACCTTCCTCCCACGAGTATCGGCTATGGTTTCACCAAGTCAGCGTAATGTCAACTGAGACCAAAAGATCACCAAGATAAAATGGCAGATTTATTTTCAGATCTACAACCAAATTTATCGTCAGGTTTTCATAAATGATTAGATTAAAAAAAATAATAAAAAAAAATAATATAAATTGTAATTTCTGATATCTAAACATGACAATCAAAATCCAGACATAAAAACACCTGACCAGTGGATTTGGATCACCTCCCTCTTACCTATTTTTGTTGTTATTTGAAACAAAATTCGCTCACTAAGACCGATGTAATGTAGTAAAAGATTTGCTACTGCCCTATTATAGTATGGGGCGGGGGCAACTAGACCCCAACTGCTTCCTTTCAAATTATACTTAAGAGGAATCGTTGAAGGAAGATTTAGCAGTAACAACTTTTATAGATATTTTCCCAAATCATTCTTCGCAGGATAGCTTCGAAGATGAAAAGCGTCATTTATATTGGAATAAAAAAGAATGAAATGAAAAACCCAAACACTTCTTATGGTTATATACTGCTTATTAAAACCAGCATATAATGATCACATACTGCTCATTATAGCCAGTATATAGTCATAAGAAGTATAGAGGTATTTGAGTGATTTTTTCCCCTTTTTTATATAACCAACATTGCTGCCAAAAAAGATGATCGAATGTCCATGATTTTTTTCGGTACAAAAATTGTTGAGAATGCAAGATTCTCAGATGCGCAACTCCCGGCTATTTTCCTCATTAACAAACACACCAAAACTCTGTAGAGGAACCTTTTCCCCGTACCTATCATTGCTGGAACTGCACCTAAGGTATGGCACGTATGGCGTGTGCCCAGGGCTCTAACTGGAGGGGGCTCCTGATAAACAGTTTTATCAACATCGAACAAACTCGTAAAATAGAGAAAAAGAAGTTTCTTTTAGATGTATGATCTCTCTGATTATCATAGGTGAGAAGAACTCAGATGGACATGTCGTTCAACCTCTTAATACATTTCATGATTCGTAAATTGAATAAAAAGCTTGACTTATATTTCTTTCTGATTAGATGGTGGAGTAGTCTAAAAGATTGGTATCACCATGTCAGATGATAGCATGGAGGCAACCAATTCAGTGGTTGCCTTTCATGCAGACCAAGGATTTACTTCCAGATGGCTCTTCCTCGTGATATTCAAAAGATAGGTTCATGGAATTTTTCGATGATTGCAATTTACACCAACCTACAGATGTCATGTTTTCTTCGGAACGTCTACCAATGTGTGATTTTTTTTCCGATTGTGTGTGAATATGGCGAAATACCTCTTGCACACGCACACCATGAATACGCTAGTACGTTCAGGCATCAAGTTCTATGCATACATCATACAATATATACATCCATAAAACAACATATATAAAGATTCCTACCTCAAACACTCTTCATACCATATACACATAACGCATCGTTCTCACACTGTACAAGCCACACAAACTATTTACTATTCACACAGCCCCCACCTATATATATATATATATATATATATATATATATATATATATATATATGAATATATCGATTGTAAAATTCAGAGTATTCAAAACATCTGCAAACGATATATATGACAGCTGTTTATAAGAGGAGAATTTGTTCCTCTCAACTGAAATTAAGCTTTTCTCTAGTCAGACATAAACATCTGGGTGCTTGGGGCGTTGTAACACTCTCAAAATCCAAATATCCCAATCATGTTCTGGCGACAATCATAAGAACTCATAAAAATATGCAATGAAGTTAAATTATTTTTTTACATCCTGAAGATAAATCGTTTTTCTGGTGATATTTACACTTATATTCAGAATTATTTGAATATGAATGCAGGAGAAAAAATCACTTGACCAAGTGTCATTCAGAAACATCAGAGATGAATCATAGGATAGAAAACTAAAATTGCATTCAGCTGGTAGTGTTGAAAGAATGTCAGAAAACTGCTGGACATCACGACTCAAAGCGTGGATCCCCAGAGATCATACGTGAAATTGTGATCGGTAGAACATAAGATGGCGTGTTGAACTGGATGAGTGAAAATTAACGGTACCGCGACGCCCATGATACAAGTGTCTGGCAACGGATACTAAAAGGATGATGATGTGCTAGGATTTCCTTTTTATGATTTAATCTATAATACTTCTTCTAGAATGGAACCTTCTGATAGACATCTACTAGTTTGTGAGATCCCAGATATCTACTAAGTCTCGTTTATGATAATAATGAGTCAATGAGGATCGAACCCATTTCTTAGAAACTTAGCTTAGGCTTGAACTAGGCCATAAACCCAGGGTGTCCAATTAGGACCAATTTCACTAAGACCACAAATGTAGGCCACCCAATCATCATCATCATCATCATCATCATCAACATCATCATCATAGTCGTCGTGATCCTCCTCCTCCTCCTCCCCCTCCTCCATTTAGCGTCTGTCGTTGGACGTAGACCTCCTTCAGGATTTGCCCGACCTCTATCTTAGGCGTTGTGGAGCTAAAACTTCCTGAATTAGTCAGGCTTGTCACATAATTTGCCGGTTACGTTTTCGCATAAAATCTCTGAAGATCTGTGTTGTGATTCGGGATGACCAGTGATTGTCTGACATTTTGGCAACTTGGTCAGCCCCTTTCCGTTTTTTTTTTCAAATGGTTTATATAATATCACTGAACCCCGTCTTTTTTGTAGTATACTGGGCTGTATTTTGATCTCTCAATGGGAGGTTGAGCATTATTCTCTCCTGGGCGTGTTGTATAGTTCTCAACTCGAAGGTCGACATTTTGGTTAGGTTCAATACATTGGTAGTATACCCTTCTTTTTTTAGGGGTGGGCAGTAATGGAATTATATTGTTCTTGAAGGTTGAACTTTTTCAATCAAAAGCTTGCCAACTTAGAGTGATTCTATGTTTGATTTCGCCTTCTTTTGAGGATTTACTGATGATTCGTTCTCCAAGGTAGGTGCAGTGGTCTACTTCCTCCTGCTCCTTATTTCTCATTCCGACCTTTGTGTCTCTGTTTTCGACTTATTCATTGTTCATAAGCCTAGCGTAGTCTCTCACGAAGCTGCAAGTTATGGGAGCTAAATGAGGATCGAACTCTCCACATCAGCGACATCATTCAAATTCAGTTTTCTAAGTGATGACCTGCGATGGGATGCCCTGGCTCAGCTGTTTTCATCTCTGATAAGAAATCTCTTACATACGCCCTTTTCGATTTTATTGCTTAACTTGAAGAATATGCACACACAAGTGCAATAGAGCAATATCTGGCATCTTTTGTAAATTTTAAATGGCGAAACAAATATATGAGCATTTATTTCTTCCCAATGTTAGTCTTCTGGTCAAAAGTTTAGAAATTCGAAATAAATTTGGTGTAGTCTACCTATTTTTGACACGAGGAACAATCCAAACTCAACCATGAAATGAAAAAGCATCGCTGTAGATTAATAAAAAGTTTCAGACATGTTTGTTTCTTGTTTACTTGATCTTTAAGCTTGGCTCCCTCATGGCGGGAACATTTTCCCCGTGTTCGCTTGAGTGATTCCAATTCATTACTTCGGTTATTCATTGCATGGATTTCATAAGAATGCATCTTATGCGGCGCCCAATCAGAGTCAGCAAATATTTCCTATATATATATATATATATATATATATATATATATATATATATATGTGTGTGTGTGTGCGTACATCTTATGTATATATATATATATAAATATATATATATATATATATATATATATATATATATATATATATATATATTAGCATATATGAATGTTCATGAATTAATGAATTTCAAATATACGAAGTACGTCCAGAAAGTATCCATCAATTTTATATTGACAAAAGTATAACCTACTTGGAGCGATTGATCCTTACCCTAATTTAGAGAACTCGTCTTGGACTTTACACACTTATTCAAGCGTCCTTTTTACTTATTCAATTGGCTGCCTTGTCACGTTCTCCTTAATCTCACGTATGCGCTGAAATCTTTCAAGGAGAGAAAGCAAGATTTCTTTGAGGGATTTAGTCTAGACAATAAAGGTGACTTCGAGATCTGTTGATGCAATGTTTCGCCAAAGAGAAGGGGGATCTCGGTCATTGTGAATGCAAAGCTCATATAGTATGGGATTTCTGTTGATGATTTCTTGCTCCCGACAGAGAATCCCTAAAGGAGTCAAAGAAGATTAAGTCAGCCCATATATCTTAATTTAGTGAAATTCTTCGCTTGATTTCTCATCCTTTTGACGATTTCATGTAGATTCTTTGTTCTGAGTAGATGCAGTTGTCTACTTTCTCCAGGACTGAGTCGATTTTGATTGTTTTGTCTACGTATTCAACATATTAGTTGTGCATGACATTTGTTTCACTAAAGTGTCACGGAAGCCAACTTTCTTGCTTTCTCCGTTCGGTCTATCCACCTTGATATCATGGAGATTCTCAACAAAAAGGACAATTCGTCCAAAATCTGAGGTTGCTTAGGGACTCACCGTCAATTCTGATTCGCTCATTTTCCCCGTCAAAGTACTGGAAAATGATCTGGAGACAGGCTGTGAAGAATTTAGTATATGTTAGCGTATGAAACATACCAACCGACGCAGCAGTTTGTTCATCAAGCTACATAAAGACTTTGATCTCTCCCAGCTCAAAAAAGGGGTAAGACAAGGAGAGACTAGTTCACCAAACTCTTTAGAGCCATGAGTCTGTAACCTAACGATGAAAACCAAACAGACGAATTGTTTTTTAAAATAATCTTCTCTCTTGCCAATGCATACAACCAAACAGTTTTCCGTGTATCACATAAATTGAACATTATACAGTTGAAATCTCAAAGTACACATGTATATATATATATATATATATATATATATATATATATATATATGTGTGTGTGTGTGTGTGTGTGTGTATATGTATATAATAAGCGAGTTGATGGACTATATGTTTGTAAAATTGGTCCGAAAAAAGGATGTATGAAAATATAAACTTTTCATCTCTAACAAAAAAAAAACCCCTAGCAACCGACACCATTCCACCCTACCAAGATATTAAAAAAATATAAATAATTATTCCAGCAAAATCAGGCGCCAATACCATACCCCCTACCCGAATTCCCTTTCCATCATACATTCAACCAAAAATCCTTTTAGCACTTGCTGGACAAAACACATATCTGATCACCATCACCATCACCAGTTCACAGGGACAGAGTATATGCGTTGAAGAAATCGTATGCAAAATATCTCATGAAAGGTAAAGCGAAAATGATAGCAAAGCCTGCACAAAACCGAACAGTAACAACGAAATTTCAAATATATCACAATTTATGCTTTATATATATATATATATATATATATATATATATATATATATATATATATATATATATATGTGTGTGTGTGTGTATGTGGTACAAATAAGGCTAGCAATATAACATAATATATTAATACATCAATAATATAAAACTGCTTCTGAAATGTAATGGATTTATTTCATAGAGTGCTCGATACATACAACTTTTTACTCTCAAAGTTAAGTTGATTTAGAGTAGAGCTGGAAATAAAATATTGAATGTGGATTCGCCACACAAACTAGTTCATGTTTCTGCCATCTTTGAGCCTCATCATATCGCCTGATATATATATATATATATATATATATATATATATATATATATATATATATATATATATATATATATATATATATATATGTGCATGTGTGTGTGTGTGTGTGTGTGTGTGAATAGAAAAGAAAGTATTGTTATGGAAAAGATTTAAAGAGCTGTTCGAATTCAATGCATATAATGTTGAGAGAATTCTGTAAGCTTTGAGTCCTCTCGGCTATAAATATTTAATGAAGCATTCCTCGATGCATAATGACAACGTTTTGCAAATAACCCATCTGGCTTAAGACTAGTCGATTCCAATTCCTGATAAGAATTACAACAATCTTCCCCTCGCACCATATCTCGTTATATTTCAAAGACTTTAGAGATGTCTCTCATCTCGAACATTCTGTTCCTCTCCTCTCATTCGTACCCCTTGTGCTGTCCAAATATGTATATATATATATATATATATATATATATTTATATATATATATATATATATATATATATATATATATATATATATATATGCGTGTGTGTGTGTGTGTGTGTGTGTGTGTGTAATGGTTTTGAATGCCGTATGCTATCAATTTGACTGAAGTTCCTTTTATCAGACCATGCGATTGGGTGAACATAGTCACATACACTATTACGCTTAAGTAACTCACTTTTGCTTGATATTCAGAATCTGTAAAACGTTATTATGTTCGCATCTATCTATCTATGCATGTATCTATCTATTAAAGTCTTGCTCAGCTGGTTCTGTGTTTGTAGATGGTTTCCAATTCCTGAGCAAATGAGATTCTTATACACGGTTAAATGTGCCCACTAAACTGAAAGTTCAATTTATCTACAATGCTAGATACGATGATAAGAAGACATGAAAATTTTGTTTAACCTGTACAATAACTTTTGTATAAACTGTACAATATTTATATGATTAAGTAGATATAAAACACACACACACACACACACACACACACACACACACACACACACCTATAATGCCTTGTCCATGTCGATTGCAGACCTCTGCAGTGTTTCACTGGTAAACCATTCTATGTCATCCCTTCACCTTGTGTCTGGTCTTTTCCTATGCGTTTACAGTCCCCAGGGCTACAATTTGTTGTCCTCTCGTTTTATCTGTCTTTATTTCTTCTTGCTAGATGTCGAGCCCATCTCCAATTTTATGTGGCCATTGTTCGTTTAATGTCCTTCACACAAGTACCTCTTCTTAAACCATCTTCAATATCTCTGAGAGTCATCCCTAGCATTGCTCTTCCCATGGATCTCTGTGAGATTCTAAGGTCTTCCAGTTTTGTCGATTTTCATGTTTTACAACTGATATTTTGCGCTTAATACATTTTTAATGCTTTAAGCACATTTTCAAGGTGCATTTCAAAATGTCTGTTTTCATACCAAAAGCTTTCCTGCCGAACTTTACGAATTGCTGCATTTATCTTCTATTATATTTCTCTAATTTCATTTTATGGCCTGGGTAAACGTATTCGTCGACCTCTTATACTGCCTTCCCTTAAATCTTTACGGTCTTTTTAAAGACTTTATCATTGAACATTACTTTTGTATTTATTCTGTCCTTGAAACCCCATTTTTTTCCTTTACTCAAGTAGATCAGTCAACATGTTTTGTGATTCTTCCAATGCTTCTGACGCCATGGAAAGGTCATCAGCAAATCTCAAATAGTTCAAATATTCTCCGTCTATATTTACTGCCATTCCCTTTCCAGTCATTTTTTAGAAAGATGCTTTCGCGGATAGCTGTAAACAGTTTAAATGATACTTTATCTCCTTTATATACAAGTCATTCAATATTTTGACTAAATAAAGATACACGCACACACACACACGCACACACACACACACACACACACACACACACACACACACACACACACACATATATATATATATATATATATATATATATATATATATATAATTATACATATATTTATCGGTCGCAGATTTGATCCCTGCAGCAGTTCGTATTTCATTAATTGTTTATTCTATTTACGTTGTCTATGCCAAATACATTCCCCGTGTAATAACGAGAGATACTTTAAAATTGAGTTTCAAAGTAATATAACGCATTTATTATTATTTCTATCGAATCTTATGTCAATTTCTTGATAATAACAAACACATATATGTATATATATGTACGCAATGTTGCTCTCACCATTGGGGCTCAAGTAACTGTTTCAACGCCAAATTTTCATTTTTTTTTTGATTCATGGTTATCATCTGCTGTATTTGTTCCTTTTAATGGAACTATTATGTTATTCATATATATATGTATATATACATATATATATGATCCGACAGAATGATTATGAATTGAGTTATATCATATTGTAACTCATATTTGAAGATAGGTGAATCAATTCGGAGATGGGGCCAGGTCGTTTATGGTTATGTGTGCTCGTGATTCGAGTACAATGTTCATTCTTTTTTTCTAGTTTTCGTATTTGCGCTATTAGTTTTGCTTCTGAGTTGATTAGGTTTTCCATTGTGTCTTGTACTTTTTTGTATAATCTAGTTACATTTTCTTTAAATGTTCTTGGTATTGCCATCTCGTATATATTTCTTGTTTTTCTGCTTTGTCAAATATGGCATTAGACTGTATGATTTCTCCAGCATCGTTTTTTTTTAGTTTCTCCTGAAAATAATCCGTGTGTTTCTTGAATTTGATGTTTGTAATTATGTCCAATTTTTTTTTCTGATCGTTGTTTTTTTTGTCTTCTACATGTTTATTTTAAATGACATTCTTTTACTTTCTTGCTTTCCTCATTGTCTTCGTCTAGCATTCTTAGGTGCTCAGCAAAAAGAGTGATGTTGTCAGCAAATCTAAGGCTACTTGGGTATTCACTGTCCATTTCAATTCCTTTATTTAACCAGTTTAGGTTACAGGCAGTCTCTGAAGAGTTTGTCTTACCCGTTATTCAAGCTGATATACTGATAAAAGAGCTGCAGTATCAGTTGGTACGTTTTAAAGCTCTGACATATCCTGGGTCTTCACTTTGTTGTATGATTGCGTCAATGACCCCGGGGATTTCCCCTTGGTCATGGTGCATGGATGTCAGACAATTGCTGGACTTAAAACTCACGATGTAGGTCTCTAAGATCATATGCAGAACAGTGACCGGAAAAATATCAGATGGTGTGTTCCGAAATTCATGGCTCCACAATGCCCATGGAAGTGAGGTCTGGTGAATGTTGTGGAGGGTTTATGTCCAACAACTGACACTAAAAGGATCATGATGATGACGATGATGATGAATTCTGTCCGTCAAATCCTAACTGAAGCTCTCCATCATAATGTTTTGTAATGGGCACATTTTGATTTGAATCCATAATTTTCCTACATAAGTAGAAGTAAGTGTTCCTTCCCAAGTTTAATAGCATTTTTTATTTGTGGATGCTTGGTGTGGGGAGTTTTGTCAAAGAATATTTTATCTCAATTTACATATATGCTTATTTTGGAGTGTTAATTGGGTCATATTGTCTGGTTTTGCTCATCGTATATTCTATTCATACCTGAGCGTAAATGTTTTTAGTATGTACGCAAGAAAGTTTTGGTTGTCTATTCTGTCTATGCGTTCTCTGTGTATTTGTTTGTGTTCGTGTTTATTTTTTTCGTTTATCTCATTAGTGTGTTCGATTTGTTAGGTTCATTGAGTACGGCGGAAATTTTCTGGTATGTTCTTTTAATTATTCATTCATTCATCTATGAAAAAATATAATTAGTTTGAGTGTTCATGAAGTTGAAGTATTTTCACTCACTTTTCTTTACGAGTATCTGTACATTTTTCCTAATAAGCTTCCGTAGTCTTTGTTTTCTTTTCTTTTTTTCCTCTCACCCTTTTGTTCATTCTGTCTTCTTTCTTCCTCTTTTTCTTTTTTTTTTCGTATTTTGTGTGATTCTCTGTACGAGTGCTTGATTTTTTAAATTGTGTTTATTTATATAATGACGGAATTTCGATAATTGCTTTATCTAATGTGAGATTTGAGTATGTGTGTACTAGAGTGTACCTTTTATCATTTATTTCATATTTGATTAAATTGTTACATTCCCTGTACTTTCGGAAGAGATTATATCAAGGTTAACTTATTGTTAAAGCGATCATTATCATGGTTATATCATTTAATTCCCTGCATGTTCTAATGATGGGGTCCTATCAATATGGATGATTCAGCTTATCTAAATGTGTATTCATCTGTGCAGGTAGACAGAGTGCTCACGTCCTATGGTTTGACTACGCAGGTCAGCCAGACCGTCGAAATACTTCATAAAGGGGTGGCAGACCCCCATAGCTAGATTGAATCTGCCAGATGCTCATGTCAAATCTATGACATGTGGGCCTTGTTGCTAGTTACGGCACTTCGGTGAACCATAGCATGCAAACGAATGTCATATAAGGCGGGATCGACCGTGCACACGTCGCACTTTACCTCAATATTTAATTGCACAGATCTTCGGGCTATTCACGCACAGGATCTGTTGTCTTTGGACGTGAAAGACGTGAAAACCCCTCTAGGATCTCCATCCAAATCAAGTTTCATTCAATAGAACACACGATAGTCTTCAACCCAATGCGAGAATAAGGCATAAATGAGAATTATATAGAAGTAATTGAGAATGTATAGGAAGACGGCACTGCAGTAATTCGTGAAGATACTAACCAGATAAAGACTAGGAACAGATTCAAAATGATAGGAAATCACCCAAACTCTTCACTGAAAGACTTGAAAGCACTTTCCGGTGAACGTAGAAGTAAGTATAAGTAAATTCAAGATAGTGTGATGATAGAGCATTCATATCAGGAACCGCCGAATGTTTATAAAATATGATAACTGATCTAAATAGAAAGAGCAAGAAAAACAAAAAAAAAACCCCAAAAAACAAAAAGAAGCAAGACAACCAAAACTGGTTCAAGATGAACAAATCAAAGACAAAAATATTGTTCAATAATAAAGATCCGAAAAACACAATACAATGTCAAGGGATGCAATCACCTTGGTCAGGCAATGAAGATAGAGAAAATGAAAATGAAAAATAAAGACACAGAAATGAAATAAGCCGGTGCATACCGATTGCTGGGAAGCATTTGGTATAAATAGAGCCATTCTGAGAAGCCAATTACCAATATACTTAAATCACATAGTATACAAATATGCGCGATACCAGCTCTGAAGTACAGGTGCAAAACCGGAAAAATTTTGAAACACAGAATGGCACACAGAGCAATGGAAAAAGCAATAGGAATAGATCATAACAATACAACATTGATCAACATTGATTTGCAAGAGGACCAGGGAGAAATATATCATTGAAGTAATCAGGCAACAAAAATGGAAAGGGACCGAGAACATTGCGAGAAGATGGAACAGCAGGTGTTGCAAATGGCTTTCAAAATGCTGTCCGTGTAAGTTTACCCGAAAGATATGGCAGAGATTAGTGCAATCCCGCTCGTCATTGAGATAGGAAAAGCCTATGTTCTGCAGTGGAGTTATGACAGCTGCTGCTAATATATATATATATATATATATATATATATATATATAGATATATATATATATATATATATGTGTGTGTGTGTGTGTGTGTGTGTGTGTGTGATCTATATATGCAAGTCGATTGATCGATTGGATTATAATCATACGTATGACAGGTTTTTGTTTTGTCTAACATCCAAAATTGGAAATGTAGTCTCAAATGAATAATGGTCATGTCAGTTTTTTAATAATGCAGTCTTTCGAGAAATGAAACGTAACAGCAGAATTATTTCTGAGAAATAAATTTATATCCAACTTAAAAACCACTCTGCAAAAATCTGTTCGCATACATCCTGCGCATTTTCGTATAATGCACATTCACAAACACACACATTCCCGAAGACCTCTCTATCATTGGCGTCGCAGAACCAGTATTTTATGAACTTTTCTAGTTTGTCAAGACATCTTAATTTTGTATGCCCCAGTTTTGCAAGTGACCCCTTGGGATCCATATCGAGGGTCATAGTGTCCAGCGGTTATTCGCCATTCTCGCAATATGACCATTCCATGTCCCTTTTGGTTTCCTTGATACTTGGAACTTCAGTTTTCCTCTGATAGATTGAGCTTGTCTTGTGATCTCTCCATGTGATGTTCAGCATGATTGTCTCTTGTGCCCGTGGCATGGTTTTCAGTTTGAGGGGCGATCTTTTAATCAGGTTTAATATTTCAGCCCCATAGATGACTATCAGGGGCATTTATTGTTTGTATAGCTTTCTTTTTAATTTTTTGTTTTTGGTTTTGAAGGGTGAGAGATAGATCTGGCACTTCCCGTAAGCTGATATATAGAATAAAGACCTAATTTCTCAAATCGTAATTTTGGTACTTAAAGATTTAAATTAAATTGAAAAAAAAGTTCTGCTTTGTAAATTCAATTGTTGTATATATATCACTTGGTCTAGAAGGCGGTTTTGAGCCGAGATTTTTTAAAAGAGTTGAAAGGCTCACCTCACTCGCAAGATTAGCAAAACACAATATCTCTAATCCCAATTCCTCCATAATCTAGCTTTTTGGATTACTGTCAAGTTTTTAAAAGATTGATTGATAGATATATGCATTAGAAAAGTACTGTAGGCACACTTCAGTTACGTTTTGCACTTTTGAAAGCATGTGTACTTTAGAGACTTCGTTCAGCCAATCCATGCATTTTATCAAGCATAAAATAAAATGCCTGATTAGTCTTTTCCAATGGCTTTCGGGGGATATCTTGACCCCGGAGCATTTTGTCAATTTTTCGCTAGTATGACGCAGCGGCTCCGAGTTTTGCCTTCCTCTAATCAGCCCATCGATTACCAGTCAGATCAATCACACTGTCCATTCTTCATCTGCTTGTTCTCCTTGGCGACTGCAAATTATGCAATACGAAAATTATGCAAGCCAATTTAGATGGAATATGAAAAGAAAATACGACCAAATCAAGGGAGACAAGAGTCGGAATATTGAAGACATTTATATTGCGTAAGTGTTGTGGATTATATTTTGTGTTCTTTTCTTAGAAGAATGAAAGGGAAAAAAAACACGCCTTCTACAATGAGCATTGCATAAGCAACGAAGACTAATATTAGATTCAGTGCGTTAGATTCATATTTCATTCGACTCTCAGTGATGGGTTGTGGGGGGCATGCAGTGGTACGGCCTACACTTACTTCTCAATATCCAGGGATTTTGGAAGTTCAGTGTCTGTTAATGGAGACAATAACGTATACTTAGTTCCAAAGACAGAGCTTTAACGTACATCTAGTTCCTCAAAGACGTGATATTTTCACTGCACAGTCGCACATATTTTTCCGATTACAATATGTTTTTCATCTTTCACTTTCATTAACATATCTAAAAAAAAAGATATTAATACTTTCGATCATCCTGTGGGAAGATTCCACTTTTTTGGGAAGGCTCCCCATTTTTTAATTCTTATAGGTGCTGCTGTCCCGATTTGGGAGAAAATGTGTTGAAATTCAACATCCGCGCACACTTGATGGTAAAAATGGCGTTTGAAAAGAGAAATGATAATTCATGAAAGAAGACAGAATGTTTCATAATTAAAACAAAAAACAAAAACAAAAACAAACAAAAACGGTCAAAACAATTCCATTCAAATTATCCGATAATGAGTGTTGAAAACTTCACGTTTGCCAAGAATAAAGCCAAAACGCAGTTACCACAGTCGCAATCTTTTACTTGTTCATGCAATCCCTCACATTGTGAGATTAATTTGATTAACGTGCCGTTATCTACGATCATCTATCAAATTCATTCAAATCTCTTCTCCGTTTATTGTCGTATTTGAATAACGTCTATCTATCAATAAGACGTAATATTTAATCTCCTCCATATGTCACCTTCCTCTTTAATCTTTCAAAGGAGTATTGTTTCGACTTCTTCGACGCCCGCTCAAGCAGACCCTGTACATGCAATTTGTATGCACACCGAACATTCAATTACATGTACCTGCCTTGATGACATATTACTTCTGCACACTTGCAACGAACAAGAAATTCAATATTCTATGTGAAATCTGTCTCACCCTGTCCATATCAATTCATCCATCTATCTGGCTAAATGTGTCCATATTTATATATCCCAGTCCATGATATATCTGTCTGTTTCTT
The DNA here is from genome assembly GCA_963457665.1 of Thysanoteuthis rhombus. NCBI lineage: Eukaryota > Metazoa > Mollusca > Cephalopoda > Oegopsida > Thysanoteuthidae > Thysanoteuthis > Thysanoteuthis major. Next base: position 14,618,882 of record OY735210.1, read on the forward strand.
TATATCTATCTATCTATCTATATATATATATATCTAGGAACAAAACCACAAGGGTGGAGAACACAGCTGGAATTCACTCCTGTAGTAACGGAATTGGCTTACTAATTACTACTCGACGGTGGGGTGCCCAAATTATTTGCTCAGATTACTTTCACCTGGCAAAAGGCCACAATGTTGCAGTACTGAATTGGAATGGAATTCACTTAAGTTGTAACGATCAGCGAGAACAGCTTACAACTATTCCATGACGAAGAGTACACCAAAGTGTTTACTAAGCTTAGGTCATTCACGCGGACACATTATAGTAAGAGTCGAATTCAATTCATGAACGATTGCCTTACAGCGTATCTATCATTATATTTATTATTATTATTAGTAGCAGTATTGTTGCTGTTGATGTTTACAACGCTTATATTGGTCCGACATATGCCGGAATTGGATGAAAGGATGATTGTGTTACGCTTCTAAGTAGCAAGAACATGTCTGCTTTCAAATCACTTTTCGAGATCATGGCCTCTTACCTGGGTACCTTCACCAACTATCCCAGGTGGGAAATGGGCTTTTATATCAGCTACGAAGCAATTCCATTATTACATATTTACTAAGCTTAGCCTGTTTAGTGTGGCACTGAATCAAAAACCAAATAAATAGCAATAAGAAGATGGTGTTACACAAAACCTCTGAGTGGCCTGCCTTTAAATCACCATTTAAGATCTTGGCTTTATATTTGGGTTTGAGCATCAATTGCTTGCACCAGTAGGAAATACTTACCCATTTCAGTTGCAGGGCAAGTCCTATTCTTCTTCTTTATCATTCTATTTCTGACCTTTTTAAGAATCAAGTATTGCAGAGTGCTAAGTACCATCAATTTTCGTGAGCTCAACCAGAACCATTCTATACCTCTTCGCTCTCTTAAGTACTCTTAGCTATTCATATTTTATCTGGTATTATCACATTTGTTCCCGTCTTCAACAAGATTTCAGGCCAGAATCGCATGCTCCAAAGGTTATGGATATTATCGCCACAATCATATTCGAGTTACTACGTTTTTACTTCTTCATTTTATTCTCTCTCTTTAGATTTATCCGATGGTTTGCAAGTTGTACCTCAGATATTCAAAACATTCTTCATTTACAGTCATTTTTACTCACTTCGTATGGATTGGTTGGTCTTTGCAGCTTTCTGAATTCCGAAGGCGTGCTTGTTATCATTTATACTCATGGAGTTTACACCCCAGTAGTAACTAAAAGATTATACTGGGATAAGTGCATGAGATCCCTAGGGGAATTTTTGAACGGTGACTAAAGCATCATTGTCCCCGGCAGGCAATGGTAATATTAAAGGGTAGGATACTTTCTGGGGAGAAGTCATAGCTTAAAAGGAGGTAATGGCTGATCGACCTTGCTTGGATAACATGTTTATATAACTGTTTGTTTAAAAAAGCTTCGAAACAATCACATGGTAAACACCTGATGATCACAACAAGAGAAAATTTATACATTGCACCATTATAGCAAATTATATGTAAAATACGGGGAAAAAACATGGAGGAAAATAACATAAAATACATTGACAGATATGGGGAAACAAGTGACTGAAGTGACATAAGGAAAATTGAATAAGTTTTTTTAATGTAGAGATTTCTAGATTCTCTCTCTCGCTATATATGTGTATATATATATATATATATATATATATATATATATACATGTGCGAGTATATATACATACACACACACACACACACACACATATATATATATATATATATAAATATAATTCGTTCAAGGTATATAGCAATGCTCGTTCAACACTGGAATGAAGCACTCTGGTGGATGAGGAATTACACGTAAAGTGAATATATCGCTTAAATTCGGCCCTACTGACCATTCAGTAGTGCGTGAGATAAAATGCCAACCTCTGGGTCTGAAGTGAAGGTTTCGATCTTACCTTGTGGTACTTGATACGTTTCGGATAGCCGCACTGAAGAGTTGTAATACAACGAAACAGCTGTCCGTGGATGACAAAATAATTAATTATTATATATTTACATATATGATATATATTCCCAGTATACTGAGTTTGGCCCTTTACTTCGTCCTGATGCCAGACAAATATGAGGAGGTTATATATATATATTTGTGCATATATATATATATATATATATATATATATATATATATATATATATATATATATATATATATATATATATATATATATATATATATACGTTCAATGAAGGTGTCTAGTATATAATTCCCGAGTACATAGAAGAAACTACATGGGTGGCTGTGAAATCAAATGTAGTCAGTGAAAATACAGTTGTGTTATTGAAAGGTAACAATCCTCAACCATCGACTCGCCGACCAGGCCTTTCCTGACCACAGGAGAAAGATATGATATGATTTTGGTTTCAAAATATCGTAATAAAGATGATTTTTTCGAATCTACTATTAAATTCATTCGATAAAGTATTTCACGAACAAAACTGGATGTATTATCCGCTTATATGGGACCTGAAGTTGAGATATCAGCTACATTTTGGTAATGATTACCCCCAGTCAGTCTGCAAGAATATTGTTAACATTAATCTGGTCTGTACTGAAAACATTGTTGGGATCCTTTCATTGAGCGTAAAATATACAAAGTGTAAGTTACTTCTCTCTACATAGGAATTGCTTCTAATTAATTTTGATCACAGGAAATATGAGGAGATGGTGATTGTGATGCAGTACACCTGTCAGGAGAAATCATAATCATCATGTAACAATTAGTTAAGAGAAGTAAAGAGTCAGTTATTAGTGCCTCCTATGAGACGATTGTCCTTACGTAAGAATAGTTCATGGACGACGAGGTACGTATTAGTTGGAAAATCAGTCACATGGAAAATACGATCAAAAAATAACTAGATTGCTACAATATCATTGAAATGAATCAAGATTTTATTTTCTTGAAACTTTTCCCAGTAATAAATGATCGTACCTTGTTCCTTGATTAATTTTCCGTCGCTTGATATTTTTTTATACCAAAGTATGGTTGATAATGTTTTGACTGAAGTTTTTGTAAGCAAAGATCGCTAATGGCCCGCTAATACACCTCGGTCTGTTTAGCTCTCGTATGGGGTCCCCCGAGTTGAAATAAGGAAAAAATATCCTTAGGTTCGAATTTTCCATGCTTTGTTCTTAATGACGAAGGGCTATGCAACTGTCTCTTGGTTATTTTACTGTCGTGTAACGGAATTCAAATTTCATGAGTGAAATAATTGATGAAAAATAAAACTTACTGAATTATGCAACCGATAGCAGTGATATTTCATGTTTTGAACATCGTCACAAACATTTGAGAAATTTTGGATTGGAGAGTTTTGCGTACATTGACTTTCTATCTTCTTGATCCATTCCAGTGATGTCAGTTTAGCTGTTTTTGGATAAAACCCCAACCCCTCTATTTATGAAGACCTAGGTATCTCTAAATATCAGCAGTAAGTTAACCCGCGATGACATCAGTACTGCTATTACACGTGACCAGGGCCAATATTTTGATTCTAAAATTACTGTGAATACTAATTAAAATAAGATTTGAAGCTAGAATCAAAATTCAATTTGGTGGCTGAGCGAGAAAAAAAGCTAAATCTATTCCCAAAGGACTAAATCGGCAATATAGTTCGACTTGTATGTTCTTCAGAACTAAACCTGTTCTCCTGATAAGCCATAGAAACGATTAACTAAGAGAAGTGGGTCATAAAATTTGGATTCCCCATAGGGATTTACGTAGTTCTCCCTAATTTCATCCAAGAAAGTGGGTAAATTCTGCAGCAAAAGGATTTTCTTTATGAATCATTTTTTCTCTCCAGGACCATGTGGAAAGGCTAGATTCCACTACATCAATTTCTAATTGTTTGCCAGAATTGCAGCCTCAAACTTTCAAAACTTTTGATTCAATAAGTGGACTTTGATGAAGTAGGGTATATTATGCTCAGCAAATGTCCTGTACATTTTACAATACCTTCCTCTACTTTAACCCAACTCATACAATTGAAATTCACCTGACCTCCCTATTATTAGTGTATTTCCCGTATATAAACAAAACAACTATTGCACATCGATATAGCACACACATGAGAAACCAATAACTGTTATATCTACTCATATTATGAACAGAGTTATTTTCTTGGTACGGTGTCCTCGACACTAAATTCTTCCACGGGGCATTAAAATTTTTTCCGGAAAAATACTCCCTGTCCATAGTTTTGAAATATTCACTCTTCTCGGTGAACGAGTTCAGTATTTTTTAAAATTGTTTTTCAATAAAAAAAAAAACTCATCTTAATCAAAATAGATCTTCGATATTTTTTTCTAATGGGGTTAACGAGTACATCATATGAAAAACTATTCGTATTGCAAACACAAGCCGTATAGTGAGGATGGGAAATCTAAATCTGCTGGTCGGTATTAGTGGGTTCCAGCCTCGTTTGACCTCCCACTATTGATGATGTGATACAGATATGTTAATAGATGATATGGAAGCCAATCTGGCTGCTGCAGGGTCAAACTCCACTCCTACTTCTATTCAAACTGAAGATTATAGCCGCAACTTTTGCATTGGATGAATAACAATTAAATTCGTATATATATATATAAGACATATCCGTTTGGATCAGTTGTTAATAAAGTGGACGACTAATAACTTCAACGTGATTTCAATTCAAGGTACGGAAATGCTAATTCTTATAAATGTATTTATTCATTAGAATGGAATGAGTATTTCAAACTCAGCTATCTCTTTGTTTGTGTCTATGTGTGTGTGTGTGTATGAATATATATATATATATATATATATATATATATATATATATATATACACACACATATATATATATATCCACACACACACACACACATATATATATATATATATATATATATATACACATATATATATGTATCAATATATCAAGGGGAAATAGAGTGAGAAAGGAAGGGAGAGTGGGATTTCAAGGAGAGAGTAAACATGACAGCCGAAAGTTAATGAAATTATTGATGTATTTCTTCTGGTTAGACGAAGGAATAGGGTGAGAGAAAGATATTGTTCTTTGATTCATTGAAGTATGAGTTTTGACAGTGACTGGATGTATGCATCGACACGTATGCAAATTACGGGCTCGAATTACTGTTTTTCGTTTTTTTTCTTTTGTTTTGCTTATTTTTTTTTATTACCTGGTACACAGTATTATCTTATTCAGCACCGATTGAAGTTCCGGCAAGGCTGCTTCTCCATTCGCCTTTGTTCGACTGTCTCCATTTTTCCAGAAGCACCAATTGTAAAATTCTCCACATTCCGATCGATATGAAGAATGATAACACCCCATGAGATCCGAGGAAGAAGGAAAAGGCCTTTCCCCCCTTAATATCTTTATTACCAGAGTCTACTTAAACACATTCCTTCCATTTTTTCCGCTCTCACCTTAAAGGTTCTGTCATGCAGGGCCACGTGCACTTTAATAGGTAAAGTCAGTGCTGCGTCTATAATCTCTGTGCGACAGAGCTCTTAACTGTTGAACTTCTAAAAATCTTTACATGTCCAGTGTTTGAGCAGTTTCTTCCTTCCTTCGCCTTCTTTTGTTTTCTTCAGTAGGGTGGCTGCAGAGAATAGCAACATTCAATAGGAAAAATTAGTATATCAAAATATGGAAAGGAAATATATATATATATATATATATATATATATATATATATATATATATATATGCATATGTGTATATATATACGTATATACATATACATATATATATATACACAAACACACATATACATATATATGCACACACACATATATATACATATATATATACACACACACATATATGTATATACATACATATATACATATATATATACACACACATATATTTATATATATATACATATATATACACACACATATATATACATATATATATATATACACACATACATATATATACATACATACACACACGTATATATATACACACACACACACACATATATATATATATACACATGTATATGCATATATATATATATACATATATACACACACACACATATATATATACATATATATATATACATATATATATAGTCACATGTATATATATATATATACACACACACACACACACACACATATATATATATATTGTGTTAATGCACTATATCATTTGAAACTCTATTAGAAATGACCTACAGCTACTACACAGAGGATGTTCCATTCGGCCGAAACAGCACAAATAGAACTAAAAATTGAAGCAAAACGTGCGGCAGCTGCAAGGATCGAACCTACGACCGATCAATTAGCCACTCTCAAGTAAAGGTGAAGTTTAAGGTAAAAGTTAAAGTGAATACTTAACTTGTTTCAGGTTCGATTCCTGCAGCAGCCCCATGTGTAAATTTTCTTGTTGAGATCATCAGTTGTTCACCATGTAACCATTTTTGGACATTTAAAAACGATGTTATATCAACTTGGCATCCCAGCACCATTCTCTTTTTCAGCTATAATCTTATAATTCTCTCTGTCTCTTCCCCCACTCTCACTCACTCACTCTCTCTCTTTGTCTCTTTCTACCTCTCTCTCTCTCTCTCTCTCTCTATATATATATATATATATATATATATATATATATATTAATGGATAGGCCAGAGATGATTGCTTTAAGATATTTGCTTGCCTCGAAAATCAGCATCCAAGAACTTCGTTTCGTATCTGGTTTTGACCTCATGCCATTGCTAATACAAGAATATTTCAATCTCGACTCAGACTGAATAAATATTTATTAAGCTCAGCTTAGTTTGTCTCAAGAGCGAAAGATTGTAGGAGCCGGTGAGTTCACAACACTAGTGATGTTTTTTTTGAGACTAGCTTGTTGTCCATCGCTGTGTAGGGTCATCAACACCCATGAATATTCATTACTCACTGAGAATTATGAACGTACTGGTTTATATAAGAATGTATGAAAGAATTATATCTCTACATGGATACATAAAAATGAAAAAAATTCCTCAGGCTATGGAAAAAGTATTTTTTCCAACTTAATCCCCTTCTTTTTCAATGCATTTAACTTGAGACTCCCTTCATTATCCACACACCCCGAACATTATACAGTGAAAATTCAGGATCTAAATTTAGCTAATAAGTGTGTTACGCTATTGTCTTATCAATTCGCCCTCGCTCTGTAGTATGATCTCTGCTTTGACATTTGCAGATCTATCTGATTATCTACTAGAAATCGCCAGGCTTAACCGTCACCAAAACTGGTTACTTCAGTTTTCAATTTGGTCAGGTTGGCTAGCTATGTATATAGAAATCACACTTACAGGATGTACCGACGGAGACAGAGGACTGAAAACATTTACTCTTTAAACCTAGAATGAAAAATGTTCTCTTTGTTTTTATGAAAGTTTCTGCGTGAATAAGTTTTAGGAGATGTAGGGGTCAATTTACAATATTAGTTTACGCTCAACTGATTCCTTAATTTGAGTCTGGCATTATTCATAATCGTTTTTTTTTTTTTTTTGTCAGAATTCAGAAACAAAAGGCGAAAGGGGTGACTTGATTAATCATTCTTTGTTTCCATTTTTTTAATTGAACACCCTTAACACAGCATGCTACCAAAATACGTTGGTCACATATCAGTTTCTATTGGGTGACTAACTTGACCTGCCTGCCTATTTGATTGTACGGATTATTTGCGAAATGTCGTGTACATCACGTATTTCGATGGACATCAAAGCTTTGTGTTGTCCAGTTTTTTTCTGAATTTTTTTGTTTGTCTTTCTTGGTGACTGAAGGAGGCAGGTAGAACAGGAAAGAAACAATTGAAGAATAGGGGAAAAAAAGAAGGATAGGCCAAATGAAAGAGAAAAAGTAAGAATGAAGTGAACGGAAGTAAAGGGGGGAACGTTAGCTAAACAGGAGATAGAAAAAAGTAAGAAAAAAGCAGATTTAAAAGAAATGAATAGTTTAAACAGAAAGAAAGTGAGAAAGAAAGAGAGTACAATGGTTAAAAGGAGAGAATCAAGCATACAGAAATAAGAAAGACATAGGAAAAGAAAAGAGAAAAAGAAATAAAGACAGAATGAAGATGGATGGAAGGTGAAGAAGAGAAAGACATACAGAAATCAAAGATTAAACAAGAAGAAAGAAAAGAATAGACGAAAGAGAATAAAGAAAAACAAATGTTTCAGAACGGATGGGATACAGTAAAGAAAAATTGCGAGAAGAAAGGGCGGAAACGGAAAGAAAAAAAGAAAGACAAAAGAGATACATATAACAGGAAAAAGAAGGGGACAGCTGTGAAAGAGAAAGAAAGAAAAAGAAGGGCAGAAGGAAAGACAGAAAGAAGGAGGGAATGAATGGAGGATCAAATATACTGGAGGAGAAAGAAAGAAAGATGGGTCAAAGAAAGAGAGAAATAAAGATTGGAAAAAGGAGGACGAACGAAAAGAAAAAAAGGAGGAAGGGAGGGGGAAAGATGACGGAAAGATTGAAGAAAGACTGATAGGAATAGAAAGAAGAGAGTGATCGCAAAAAAAAAGGGAAAGGGAAAATAGGAGAAAAAAAAAGAGAAAAAAAGATAGGACGAGGAATCAGAAAGAGATACCTATATCAAGAAAGAGGGGAAAGATCCTGAGATAGAAGGGAAGGAAAATAACGTAATATCTGATGGGAATGAGAAAAGGGGGAAGTAAATATAAACCAGTTAATCTGAAATCATGTGCTATGATCGGGTAGATTTGGGTAAAAAAAAATCCGATAATAGCTAAGCTGGCCTTTTCATATTTACCGATAAACGTGCTTATTATAAGTCAAAGTACTTTTGATCTTGTAAGGGATAAAATCAACAAGCCTACGTATAAATTGCTTCTATCAACCTTTCTTCTCACATATAGATATTTAAACCTATTGAAATATTTTCCTATACATACACCCTCGATATATGATATTATAACATATTATATACATACATACATATATATATATATATATATATATATATATATATATATATATATATATATGCATGTCCTGATGGTTCTGTATGTATACACTTACAACATAACGTATGTATTTAAACGTGTGTATGCTTATTGATTACTCCAGCTAATATACGGTATCCAAACGAACTAAGCAAATATTCAAATGATGCAATTTGCATGTTTTTACATCATCATCAGTAGATATGATGGCTTCTGCTATGGCTGATACATTTGCTAGATGCTAAAGATTCACAAGTTTTTTTGGTAAAACATTCTATTCATAAAACTTCATAGCATCATTATTCAGTCATCAAAGTATTTCCACTGGCTTAATAAGATCTATTTTCCATTGCCAGTAAAAATTTTTCAAAGATTTCATGATTAGCTGATTTTAATTGATGTTTTCAAAATATCAAATGATATGGCTCTGAAATTGATATTTGAAAAAAAAGTATCTTCATCAGATAGAGTCCTTAAATTTTTTTTTTTTTTTGTTATTTGTCATTCATTATTCATTTAGTTCGGTCTCTATATGTTGTTGTAAAAAGAAGTAATAAATGAAATCAGTTTCTTCCCGGAGATGTTCCCTACTGTGAACGAAGCGTTTTTCAGCAGTTAATTTTTTTTCAATGGTAGCAAGAAAAATCTTGCACCGAATTGCTCCCCTGTGAAATATAGATAGCACGATAGTTAGTTCCTCTCTATCTTGATTTATCTGTGGAAAATAAAGTACGACTAAGAGAATCCACATGGGTCACTTCGTAGCTGTGCTGGTAGCGTATTTCCCTCTGGTATCAAAGTTCATCGGTAAGTCTAAGGCACAAAAGAGCCGAACTATTATCATGATAATTCATGAATCTCCTGAGACGTCTACCTTACGTAACTTTTCTTTCTTTCAACAAAAAAGTAAGAAGTGAAAGAAGCTTTTAGCGTTTATTTTGCAGTGCACTGTTATAGAAGCAGCATACAGCCTTTTCCTCTCTTTACTATACCCCAATCTCGTATACCTTCGTCCAGCCACTCGTCAAAACTCCCAGTGACTCAGTTCAATATGCCAACAACTTCTTTGAGTCTGGGAACGCTAATATTTTACAAGAGTAATATTATCAGAATTTTGTGCACGCTTTAACATTATTCTAGCTTCCGAAAATTTTGTTAAGAGACACTCCACGTAGAATACAGTTTGAAATCTACAACTTTTTTTAAAATTATGGAAGGTATTAAACATTTTAAAGTACTTATGTTAGAATGCCGAAAATTGAGAGTTGCTAATATTAGTGAAGAGAGCAGAGTTTGAGCAAGCATTTCGGAGTGATATTTACGGTCTCTTTGAACTTATAAACGTCCGTATTTATGTTCATGTTGAATCTATCATAATTACTTAATATACATATCTCGTTAGTAACACATGTTCAGATCTATTCATTAGAAATTGTAAAAAAAAAAACAAAAAAACTGCCATAAAAAAATCAACATAGATTTCTTCGCTTTACGTACTTGGCTAGCTAGTTGATTATCTCTGAATGAATGTGTCACGTGTGTAGGCTGGATCCATGGAGCTAAGGGGGTGCAATTACAAAAAGATTTTTCTTCGAAAATTCCTCTCTGAACAGGTTTTTAGTTGGTGTTCAATCTGTTATAAAATTTCTTTCTGACTTGGTCCTTTAGTTAGTGCCAGGTTGAGTTCCCTTTTTGCTTTTTTTTTTTCTGTAAAATCGATCATTTTTAGTGATCAACTCCCAACAAAAGGCGAAATAAGTGGCATATCCATTGATAGCCCCCTTTTTTCAAATTTTCTTGAACGGTATGCTGCCAAAAAACTTTGGTTACTTGGCAGTATCTAATGAGTGACCAATCAGATCTATCCATCTAGCTATCCATCCATCTATCTATCTATCCATCTATCTATCTATCTATCTATTTAGCAAACTTGCTTGCTAACTATCCATCTCACTGTTACGTCGATGTTTAATAAGCTTAGTATGGCGCTAGTCTATACGTGTAAGGCAACCAATGACAACTGAACTCACAGCGATAGCAATGCTCAACGAACTTAGACTGCAAATCACAGCTCAACTGCGAATTGAATTAGCTCAGTAAGGCAAATGTTCACAAGGATGCGCCATGCAGTGAGGTTCGAACTTACTACAATGTTAATGATTTGATAGGTGAGATTATATAGTACAACTAAATGGCGAAGTTATTATACTCATCTATTCATGTTATTCCTGTATTATCGTTGTCACAAAACTATTATAGATTTATTAATTTGGGAATCTGTTTCTGATAACAGAAATGCTATCAGTTTTGGTTTATTGCGGCTATACGGGAGCTAGATTTATGCCTTGAGCATTTTGTACTGTGCGTAAGCCGGAGCGACGAACTAATCATGGCAGCTTTGAACAAGATATAAGCGAGGCTGGTCAATCAGTTGGTGAAAGAAACACCTTGTTCAAAGACGACCAAGAAAAGCAGAACTATTGATTAGGCCAACTAGTTATCAGCTCCGAAGCCAACATCTGGTGATCACTCGCAAATTTAATAAATCAAAATATCCTCGCACTATCGCTGTCCAAAGCGTTCATTGTGCAGCGTTAAATCAAAGTAGAACATCAAACAGAATACAAGATGAATAAATTACCAACTAGTGCATCTGGAAGATGTATTTGAGACATTTGGTCGATGCAAAAGATCCCAGCATTTTAGGGGGCGAAACATCTTATTTACATAAATTCATAGCATCAGTATTTGATCTTTAGAGTATTCCCTGGTTTTCCTAAAGCCCTATACTGCATTTTAGCTGAATTGTGTATTCCATTATAAAAAGAACGATACCGGTTGTGATTTGATGATTTTGTGGAATTTGTTGATTTCTTTGAATTGTTGGAAACGCCCATCAGACTACGAGCGTTGCATTGAGTGAAAGAAGTGACCATTTGATGATGGTAGATTACTTGGCACGTTGGAGACACTTCTATTTATATTTTTATGATTGTTTGCTGTGTTGCATTAACAAGAAGAGCAGATATTATCATGCAGAAAAAATCACTAGTCAACTTCTTTCCCTGGAAAATAAGGTTTTCAGTACCAATGATATATCTAAATGAGACGATTTTAAGAATAAAAAATGAATTAAAATCTAGAAAACATGCTTCTAGACGACTGAATCGTTGATAATCTAATATCAATTATGTACAATAATAACATGATGACAGTTGCATTTCACAGTTCAAAAGAATGGTTTTAAGCCGGAAAGATTAAATGCTTTTGATGCCCTTTTACTATGATACAAATTTGATGTGGAAACGATATAATGTTATCGCTTTAAATTCAGATATTTACCACATACAAAGTTTTAAATCGAGGAGAGAAAGTACAAATCGAAGAAGCATATTTTCAACGATAAAGGAATTAATTCAATCAAGTTCTTTTTTTTTTACATTAGATATGACATGATATAATGATACCTGCCTACAGGAATCACACACACACACAGATACACACACATGCACACACACACACACACACACACACACACACATATATATATATATATATATATATATATATATATATATATATATATATAAACTTGGTCGAATAAGGATGCCGAAAAAAAATCCCACGCATTTATTTTGGAGTTATTTTCTTCCTATGCCTCGGTTTATATCAAATTTAGCTGGGACACCATTGTGAAGTATTCAGAGAATGGAGCTCACTAAACTTGCTAATGACTTGCCTAAATAGCCCACTAACCCTTTAGTCAAATCTTGCGTCCTTATAATAATCTCAGCTCTCTAGTCCAATGGCGAGAGGATGAACCCTTGAATAATCTCACAAATCAGCAATTCTGAACGTGGGTTGCATACTCAACAAGGGAACAAATTAGACATCCTCGGAGACAATATGGAATTAAGGTGTGACAAGCGAAAAGCGTTCAGCTCATGACTGGAGTTTACTGAATTGGAGCCTGAAATCAAGACCAATTGTTATAATATCAGCCTCAGTGATCTCATCATGTTACCGAATATGGAAAATATATATTTAGATGATATAGTAAATTTATAATAGTATTATTATATCATTTTATACTTAATCTAACATTTACAACATGATTGAATAAATTTTATTGTTGTTGAAATTATTATTCCTCGATTTGAATTTTCTTTACTTGACTTCAAACTCCAAATTGTAGTAAATGTCCAAATTTAAAACCATATTATTATAACTTTTCGACATCAAATTTGTTTTATTATAGTAAAGGGAAACTATTGAGGTTGGGCATGAAGCACTACAACTTTCAGGTTAAGAACAATTATTGTAAGCTATAAAATGCAACTATTTAAAAGAACATCTAGTTCCCGAAATAACTGTAGCTTGAAAGGTTCTTCACGGAACAATCATCAGTTTTCCTGACAGACAGACTTTTGAGAAACAAGTTTCTTTGTTTTGATCTGTTCAAAGAACACCGGACAACAATCTGTTTGCTGAGACAAGTTTTGTTGAGCGCTCACAAATAGCTTGGCTGAAAATAAATCTACTGATCTGATTCGGTTTTGCACCACAACCCTTATCGATTGAAAGAACAAACATTTGTGTACACCATGCTCGTATAAACGATTACTGTTGCCAAGTGGTAGATTTCTCGCCTTCGGTTCGAATGCCCTGGTTCAATCTACCAAAGAGTTATACCAAAGACTTTAAAATGGTACTCGTTGCCTCTCCATTAAGCAGCGAAAAGTAGGATTGAGAAACCCCTCTAAGGCTAAGCGGTAGCAACACACATCATGTTGACTACACCATTCCGTAAAATCATCGAAGTCAAGCCAGGTCGAGCTTAAAAAGGATATAGATTGGTGAGCATTGGAGCCGTAAGCAGAGCAAAGCTTCGACGAGCCTGGCAAGTTGTGTCTTACTAATAATTGCCCGTGTGTACTTGAACGTGCAACACCTTCGGTAAGCGGAGATCCATGATACATACGTACATTATGGTTAATCTTTTGGGAAAATATCGGTTGGATTCAAAAGTAGTTAGAATTTGACGATTAAATAGCCAAAAAGCAGAAATTCAGTGCCGATAAAAAATTTTTAGGGAGCACAGAACAGTTTGACCTCCCCAGTCTCATTCTTTAGTTTTCCAATTTTCATCTGATATCTCGTACTCTTTTTCTTACAAAAAAGTCATTACACCAAAATGTATTTTTAACTGTCAGGCTGAAACTTTCTCCTGTCGGAATTATCATAAAGGTGGCCATTCGAGGAACCAACAAAATCACTGTAAAACCGTAAAAGGTATCTGCCTTTCTTTTCTTACCCCACGCCGTTCGTACACATCTTTACCGTTGTTTTTTTTTTTTTCAATATGGAAATTAGGAATGATTTGATTTTTATTCGTGACATAGTTTTAAAAATTAGTGAAAGGACCCCACTGGGATATTCACAACAAATAACTTACGATTATTGATGGATTTAATTTCTAAATAGATATCCAAACTAATTATCAAAATAATGTTTTAAATTATCTAAATGATAGATCTCTTATCTGAAATTATCTTTAAAATATGGATCTTTTATCTCAAATCATTTGAAATATACAGAATTTGGGCATTGCTGGTCCAAAATGACCATAGAGACCCAAGTGAGCACTTCGTTGAAAAAAACATTTTTAGATGGTGACAAGTGTAGTACTCAAGCAGTTTTTCGAAGTTTTATCCCTAGAAATGTGACCAAAACACCCTTGGACACCAACACACACACACACACACACACATACACACACACACACAAACACACACACACATGTATATAATTTGATAGATGGTCAAAGATGCCCTGAGAGGGGTGGATCAGTAGCCCACAAGGCTGCTTAGTCGGGCCATGGAGGAGAAGCTTCTGTGATTTGATATGAGATGTATCCGAATATGTTTACATGCTACCGAATTAACAATTTTTGGAAAAATGTCCGACAGAAATGCAAAAATACTTCTTTTAGTTCTCAAAGCAACTATCATGCAAATGATTCCAGCTGTTAGGCATCGACTTGCCAGCCTTCATCTAGGACTGACATCGAGTGGTCCTGACGTCGACCCGGTCACTCCGAATAGTAGTCATGCCCAATCTCTCTCATAGGCCCTGCTGACAACGTAGTGTGAATACCTTTTTTTAAAAAACTCAGTAGGTTTTATTGGACGAAACAATTTTCAATCTGTTTGAAATTAGGCTTATTTTTTTCCTGAATCTAATTCATTTCTTTAAGCTTTCCCTTTTCCAACTTTTTTTTTAGAAATATTTTCGTTTTTTTTCATGTTTCTTTCATTTCAATTATTTACGTATGGCAGTCATCAAAATGAAACTGATAAAAAATCTGTCAAATTTTTCGCGTGTCTAGACAACCCTACCTAAAACTTGATTGACTGAATATTCTGTGACGGATTATCTACCTCGCCCGCCCCGGGTAAAATTTAGTAAGTCTCTCCCTGATCTAACTCCTCTGTCTCACCCTTCGTTGAAGCGAATAAAATGGCTTTGAGTCGCATTAAATAACTTATATCGGTATATAATATATATTCTACAATATTCTGCAAAAGGAAGCCGTGGAAACATTACTTCTAAATATCTAAGACCTAATTTGGAAAATGAATATCAATTGTAATATTCCAGGTATGAAAACTGTATGCAAAAGGCTGGAACATTATCCAAAATATTCATGCATAAATCTTATTTCAAGTACACTGAAACCATTATTGCTCTTTGGTTTCCTCCCTTTCGAGCGTCTAGGCTTAAGCCGACACGGCCAAAAGGTTAATCCGCCACCGTGAATATTCATAAGAAAAAGTTTTATCCCAGTTGGCAAGTGGAACAGAGCAAAGCTTTAATACTGATATAGGCATACACGTTGCTAAATAAAAAAGAAGTGTCCATAGCAAGTCGTTGCATGGCTTACAAACATATTAAGAAATTATGAAAAAATATTCATGCAAGAAGAACAAAATCTAACGGATGTTAGAGGCATGAGACGAACAAGATCTCCCATTTTCTTCAAAAGAATAATACAATCAAAATCATAAAAAGTCAATTCAGTCCATGAACTTAATAGAAGCTGTAGCCGAAGAAAATATATCTAAAACACGTTTGATTTTTTCAAAGATTGAAAACGAGCAAGCCATTTTAAAATTACCATCATGGACATTTGAATAGAATAGAATATATTTCATTTCAACAAACAATGATAGATTATTGTAACATTTTTATTAATACAACAATTGTACGAATTAGCCTTAATGCCTGACAAAGCAATAACCACCGTTATTTTTATACCGTATATATTTTCTTTGAATTTTTTCAATTTCACTATTCATGTTTTAGTTTCGAACAAATATGAATAAATTTGGTATGAACAAATCCTTTGCTACCTTTGAAAAGGCTGAATAAAGGACGAGCGAAATAAATATAGTTTCAATTCAATCAGTAAAGGATCTGTATCAAATGCTATATTGTGGTAATTTGAGATAGAGAGAGAGGTAAAAAGAAAGAGTGATTCCGTTAAATCATGTTGCGTCAACTCACCTTTCAAAGTACTCAGAATTATTTCAATAAACATTGAATTTCTGTTCTGAAAAATGTGTTATACACACACACACACACACACATATATATATTCTTTTCGGTTAGACAAACTTCGCTACTAGAGATGTCATTAGCACACTTGATATGATAATAGAATCATTGAATCATTGATCATTAAACAATATGAAAACAAGATTTTAAAAAAAGTTGTAGATATATGTCTGACAATATCATTTATTCTTACAAATAAATCCCTTTTTTCAGGAATTTCTCTTTGGCTCAGAGACTAAAACCTTCTGCAAGACGTCAGTAGATTTTAGAATCGAATCCAACTGGTAGCAATACATTTCGATGTAAAGTCTCTTAATGAAGTTGAATTGCGCCAGGGAGTTTTGGATTACATTCGTCTAAAGAAATGAGTCCTGTTTTGTTTGATTAACAGATTTTAATGAAGCCAGTGAGTTTGACCCTAGTGAAGCCAAGGTTGCTATTCCTTTCAAATCTTATCTTTATCTTTTTCATGATAGTTAAATATGCTGTATTTCATCGTGACAGTCAGATATGTATCGCATGATTGTTAAATAGGCAGTATGGATGTGGAAAAAAAGAAGTGTCCCGAGATGATCACCTTACCGTGACAGCGTCATAACAGATTTAAATGCGTCTCCATATTAAGTGATCACCTCTCATCTGGCTCAATCCACAACCGATTTATAAGAAAGAATTGAAAAAACTGGTACTTTATGACCTCTCTACAAAGCACTCAGCACAAGACTATGACTGACGAACCTCTCCCGGAGGGTTACGGCCAAATAGCGTTGGATAAACCGGTTTTCGTAAAATCAACTAAGTTGAGCAACATCGTGCCTGGTTTGTACCAAAGTGGATGCCCATAGGAGGATACCAGGTACAACAAAAAAATTGACAGGCCTGCATAATCTGGCCTTAGTAACAGTGGAAGCTAACCAAAAAATTGACCCACAAACTGAGAACCATATAATGTGCTCAAGAAAGAATCTTGCTCAACCTCACATGGAGAGATCGGAAGACTGCGCAATATATTAAAAACAGGAATCTGAAACATCAAAGAATCCATTATAAGACACAAATGGCAATGAACTGGTCATACTGAAAGAATGGCACACAACCAAACGTTGACTCCCAGAGATCACATGTGAAAGCGAGGCTGGTAGAATACAAGATCGAGAGACGAACTATACTTCAGAAAGTATTGGCTCCATGATGCCCATGATAGAGAGGCCTAGTGAATCTTGGTGAAAGTGTATATCCAACGATTGATGATAAAAAGTTGGTGTTGATGGTGATGGTAATGATGATGACCTAATCCCAGAAACCACTCAATGTAGTAATTACTGGCGGAGAACTGATGATGCATAGATACAAATGAGTCTCCGTTGTTCCATTGCCTATATTTGTGTCTTTGTTTAGTGACTTCGCTGATTTTATCATTATTCCTTTGTTTTATCTGACAAAGGTATGGAACTGCGTTGATTGCTATGCCAGTGTTAATCAGAATAACATGTTAATCATTGTTTGACAGCAAAGCGCCCAGGGGGTTTTTAACTCTAGTTTAGAACACCATAATGCTATAAGTATAAGGACGCCCAGTGACAGTAGTAACTCATTTCTGTCGCGCTCTTCTGATTGTTAGGTATCTCATCATAAATGTTTGCGGATATCCCAACAGCACCAGTGGTCAATGTTTGGGGCCCAGGTTAAAGTCAGGATTTCAATGACTGAATTTCGTTGGAGGCAGCTCCTCGTTACTTTATAGATTGGCGCAATATTTTTCCCTTTGTCCCCCAGTCGCTCAAGGAGATAAATATCAACAATCAGTGTTGATATCTTTCTCCATCTCTTTATTCGTTCATATTTTTTGCAACTATCTGCAGTGACGGATTATCAATGCGTCAAAAGTAGTTTATGCCACGGGTACCACAATTTCAAAGGGCTCTACGCTGGATACGTGCGTGTTAATTATTTCAATTTCTGATATTCTGTTATTTGTAGATAGTAAAATGGAATCTCTTTGTGATATGTAGTTTAAAAAGAATCTTAACCTTGTGCATTAAGAAATGTTTAGCTTTGGAATGTTTGATTAGAATATATAGACGTGGGTGAGAGGATGATAGAGGAAATAAAAAAAATATTACTTTTAATCAGGTGTTTTAGTCCGAGGCGGGTGGCCTGGAGCACCCCAAAAAACGTACCGAAAAAGATCTTCGGAGTTTGGTGTTCTACAATTTAAAAACAGACTATTAAACAAGATTAGGAACTGAAACCATTTAGACTACCTCATGATACGAATAGCTGTCTAAAATAGATTTAGTTGTGCATAAAGTCAGTGCCGAATCGAGTATGTACCAAAAGTAGTATTTACTACTGGCCCTGCAATGTCAAGGGCCCCACACTAAATGCTTACACGCTATCAATTCCGAATCAGTGATTCTGCACTTGCTCTATCACTACAGTGCTATACTGCTATCAATTTTTATGAACAACTGGAATATTCAAGATAAACGAATTTAGCCAATTATTGCCTTTAATTGGAGATAATTTTTCAAAACAGTAACTAATGGGGGAGTGATATCTATGTGATACAAATAGAACGCATTAATACGATCTTACTTGAAATAGAATTCGTAACCACTGCCCAGAGATGAAAACAAAAGTAGTAGTATTACAGACATTTGAGACCTACCTATGGTATCATTTGGATATATAACAAATTGAAGGAAACTTGAGTTGATAACTTTGCAGGTAAAAAATGTTTGTGTCCTAATATGTGTATTTTCTGAATTTGAGGCCCATTATGACATACACTATTGGCCCCTCACTAGCTTAATCCCACCCAGACAATCAGGGAAATTTTAAAATGAAACTAATCTATTTCTAAGTCTCGTCTCTCTCTCTCTCTCTCTTTCTAAAACAAGAAGAAACAAATAAGAATGAAACAAGAACTTAAAAAC
Organism: Thysanoteuthis rhombus; assembly: GCA_963457665.1. Classification (NCBI taxonomy): domain Eukaryota; kingdom Metazoa; phylum Mollusca; class Cephalopoda; order Oegopsida; family Thysanoteuthidae; genus Thysanoteuthis; species Thysanoteuthis major. The sequence goes on from OY735210.1 coordinate 14,638,457, forward strand.
AAAAAATAAAAACATCCCAACATGAAGTCAAACCTCCGCAAGTCTGATAACAAAAAATCCTCGATAAGCCGGAAGCGATAGTCCGAATCTTGACTGCTTAAATGACTCCTAACGACCTGACTCGCCCAGACGAGATAAGACCGTCAAGCTTCGTTTGTGATTTTAATCTGTATCCACATCTGTCTGCCAAACACAACCCTCCCCGCAGCTATTTAAGAATTCCTATTTCCTCTAAGACTCTTAAAGCCGCTTCCTCCCTATTTATCTAGCATAAAATAAATTAATCAATTATAAATATATTGATAGAAATTCTGATACGTGTCTTCACCTTTATATAAAAAAGTAAGTAAATCTACGAAACACACTTGTTTAGATTCAACACTGGCCCTTCTCGTGGTTGACTACGGCAGTAAGCGCTTTCTGCTGCTACTGTATAACCATATCAAGAATAGGTTATTATTTATGAAATGTTGTGTTTCGAATAGTAAGAGGGAAGATGATTTAAACAGAAAAATAAAGATGAATATCCTTTCAAAATATAACCCAATTGAAGCAAAAACCTCTTTTTAGACGTTCATGATAGTGAGGCATCTTTATAGATTTCTCAGCTTTGGTGGTCTCAAATTTAGTAAAAGCTCTGATTTACTAACCATTAGCGCACACACGCATGCACACTCACACACACGCACGCACATATATATATGTAAAAAAAAATTAACTATGTATCGTGAATATATTTTCCCATCACAACGCTGGTCAATTCTGTTTTACTTAGCAGCTTTTCAAATGAGTAGTCGATCGGCCACTGCTTTTCCTTTTATCGTAGTAGTTTCGTTTTCCTGGAATTAAAATCAGTAACGGTCATTTTTTGTTTAATTAAATTATATGATACAATAGAGTTATATTTCTTACACCCACAGATGGACAGAGAACATTGTTTTTTGCCCCTGCTACCACTGCAATGATAGGGTGGCGTTGCTCTCATTTGAACAACCTACATCCAAGTGTCACTATGTTATCTTTCGTTTAGATTGGATCAATCTATTATTTAGTCAAAATCTAATGCAGAATTATCTAGTTGAGGATTACGGTTTTACCATTTATTATTGATACTTTAAATGTTATCTCCCTGTTTTCTTCCATTCATTTCATATATATATATATATATATATATATATATATATATATATATTGTGTCATCCACAGACAGCTGTTTCGTTGTATTACAACTGTTTAGTGTGGCTATAGACTATCCATTATCCCATCCAGTACAACGAGGCAGGATCGAAACCTTAGCTTCAGACCCGGAGGTTGGTATCCTTCCTTTACTCCACGGAACTGGACGGTCTGTGAGGTTGAATCTAAGCGATATATATATATATCGTATATATTCCTCATCCACCAAAGTGCTCCATTCCATTTTGGAAGAGCATTGCATATATATATGTATATATATATATATAAGATAAGAAAATGCATCTGGAAGTTTTATCCATATGAATAGCTAGATTGTGGCACGAAAAATCCTCTACCTCCACTCACTATCGGACTGTTTTCGATCATAGCAACAGTTTTTCGATTATAAGAGTACAAAAGTTGTTTGGATTTCAAAAATAAAAAAATTGATTATTTAATTAGATAATTTTTTTCTATCAATTTTTTTCACTAATTTGTACTTTCTTCTCAATTTCGTTTCGTAGTGTTCCGATACTATAAGAATAAATAATGATATATTCTTAAATAAATATCATCATGATAAAAAAAAAAAAGTATTTCTTAAAAAAGAGAGTTGAAATTAAGACTTATAAAACGTCTTAATGAGGCTATTATTGATTTTTCATAAAAATGTCACGGCTTCTTTTTGTAATTTTGTTCATATTTTTTATCTTTTAAAGACAAACATAAACAGGCTGAAAGCAAATGTCATTTGTTAATAAAGTACATGCGTGTATACATGGGAGTTGAAGTGTCTAGGCGTTAATGCTTTTATTTGTATCTATATGCCTGTGTTTATCTCTGAGTATGCGTGCTTGTCCCACCGATAATATCGACACTACAGACTCTTGAAAATCACTAATGCCGCATTTTGATTTCGGTAATTTAATCACGTCTGGGCTTAAATACTGTGATTAGAAAATCGTCTCAGACAATTCGACGACCATCGATACTCAAAACGTGATCATATTTGAGAAATTCGAATTTCTACGGAGCGTTTGACTGTTTTTCTTTTCTTTAATTTTAATTACTGTTTTGTGTATATTTAGATATCGAATCTCTCAGGAAGAATAACCCGCTTAATACATGTATGAATAAGTGAAAACGCACTTACCTACCTGATTATATTCATTGGGTGCTGATCGGTTCGAAGGCGCTCTTGCAGACCATTCCCGGAGTAGTGAGTTCCTGTAGCGACCAGAAAAACTAGAGTTTATGAATTGAGGCAAGGAAGTACAGTAAGCTTTCGTATCTTCCTTTAAAACATAAAGTCTTTAATATATCAATATATCAAGTGACTGATGAATAAATATATATATGACTGTGTGGGCATGCGTAAAAGTACATGGTCATATATATATATATATATATATATATATATATATATATTGTTTCAGTTTTTTTAATATCTGTAATTTTTTCAATGTAGACCTTTTGATATGATTCATATATTACACAAGATTGGTTATAATGGTATTATGTGTAATCTTTTATTAACAGATTTATCAGTTGTTTACTGTATAATGTCTCCGGGTATTTTAAAACAAAGCAGTTGTATGAACGTGGGTCATCAGCCGTGTTGACCAAAGACCATCTCCCTATAAGCTATGATATTAATGTATAGCTTTATTTCTTGTATTTTTAGGGTTATGTCATAATGCATGTAGTTTTTCTTTTATAAGGTATCTTCAAACTGTATCTTAAATGGATGTTATTTTATACTACACTTTTAATCTATTGATACAAAGGACTTACTCCGAAGGTGACCTCAAAAAAGTATCTGACAGTGAGAGATCAATTATCAAAACAAAAGGCGTGATTTGTTTTTAATGTCACTTCTATCGAGTGTTCACCCACGTGAATATTTAAACATAAAGTCTTTAATGTATTAAGAGACTTGTGTCGGTTCTCATCTCGGACTGTATGCAAAATGCGCGCGGTGCCAAATCTTGGTGATAGGGATGGGAATATTTTTCTGAACTAATAAACCGATCGGAAACAACCTGTTCACCTTCGAATAGGAGCATTTGAAACCTGAGAAAACCTGAGAAATTGATATGCATTTATGGAAGCACAAACGCACGTACACATACACACAAATACTTATATGTATCAGAGGATGTGTATTGTCTCTGCAGGTAGAGATCAATGTTACGATTTTGATAGGTTTAATAGCCTTTCGTGACTAATATATTTTTCCTGTTGTACTTCTGATGATTCCATACATTGTCTTGGCAATAGACACTCGGCAGTGCATTGAGCAAATCTTGTTGGCGCTGAACGTCAGGTGGTCCTAATGATGTTTCCTCAGAGTCATCTAGCTCTGTTCGTGTGAAGAGTAAGACTGGTGAAGCTTGGAGACAGATGGGCCCTGCCAGAGTGTCAGGCCCAAGGTGATGAATGCTTCGACGACAAGGGGCGCAAAAAAGTTATGGGTCTATGGACTATGAACATAAGCTGCTCTTGAGTGGAATTCGCCGAAACTTGTTCATACATTTACTTCTCTTAGAATAAGCGCATACGAACACGCACACATATATGCAGACACACAATTATAGATGCATAAAGAGACCCAAAGCCACACATACACACATGCACACGCATACAAACATGTGCAAATTGAAGAGAAAAACTCTCATTTTTTTCATTTACTAAATTAAAGGCAAGAAGTAGATCTTATTTACTAGGAACGTAAAATACCTCATCCAATGGACTTTTCGGAGCGGATCCTAGAATTCGTTTTCGATTGGAATATACTCACCCCCTCCATTTATGCATTCGGCCATGTCTGTCCACTATATATCTCCATAAGTTCTAAATGAATTTTTAATGAAATTTGTGAAAAAATAGACCAAGGGCCGAGAAAGAAGTGATTAAATTATGATGCAGATCCAGGAATTTCTCTCCTATTGAGTTGGTGTACAGTCAATCATTAACTCCTTTTTTTTCCTTTATGATATAAAATCTGCTTTCACAAAGACATTTGACCCTGCTGCTTTTTTTTTTACAATTCCTAAACATGCAATAATGTAACGACTCTTTGTAACGATTTAAACCTTGCCAATAGTATCATCCACATTCCATTCAGTTGATTTTCCGGTTAAATTTTATCAAAGGCATTAAATATCTTTGCATCAGTCTTTCAATGTCCACCTAATAGTCAGCTTTTCGATTTTCTGTCTTCCTCTGAATGTCTGCTTCTATGTTTTATACTAATAAATCTACAAAAATACCTTCACCCCAATCCCTCCCACTATCGTCCACGAATTCTTCATTGTTATGTCTCTATCGCAGAGATTTCATTGTCTCTGTGTTTCTCCGTAAACCCCAACCCTTCTCTATATCTGTGTCTCTCCGTAAACCCCAACCCATCTCTATATCTGTGTCTTTCCGTATACCCTAACCCCTCTCTGTATCTGTGCCTCTTCTAAATCATCATATTCAGTTAGCTTCTTGCTCCAGTTCTAAATACCCATATATCATCGATTTCCCAAAGTGTGCTCCGCGACTCCCCAGAGTGCTGCAGTTTGCTCTTAGGGTCACTGAAGATTATACGAGAATTTTGATAATTCTGAGCAGTCGTAAGTCAATGAAAAAAAAAATGACCAACGAGGAATTAACTGGGTTTTTGATACCTATGAAAGAAGAATATCCTCAACTAAATATGAAAACACAGTGAATCCTGCAAAGCAGGGGTTACGTTGGTTGCTGTGATTAAAAGCAAGTAGAGTGTAGGAATTATTAGAGACTTGAGAAATTTCATCTTGCAACAAAAGACTCACCAATCTCGATAAGTAATTATGATCCTTAAAAAATGGAACAAGTTAATATTTTTTTGTGAATTTGAATTATACGATTCATTGTCTTTGTTACCTAACTAACTTGGTTTAGTTGTATAACCAATATAATGAATCAAGTTATTCAACATGGTCTTATGTACAATCATCTAGTATATTCAGACTTGAAGGCATTGTAAAAGATTCTTATACACTTTGGTTACCAAAGTTTTGGATGGTTAAATATCTTTATAATTACCCATCTATCCATATGTGCTTTTCTCTCCAGCTTTCTATCATTCGTTTAGACAGAGTTGAAATTAAACTCTCTTTTCTCCTTGTCAACTCTGTCCAACTTCTTTTTGCTGTGTGGAACGAGGAGCAATAAAAGTAAAACTATGATAGTCAAAAAACGATTTTTATTGACAGATAATTTACGAAAAAAAGGTTTGTAATTTGGTCTTTTGCATTTTTAGCGAAAGTCATTAATTTTAATGTGGGCCAATGGCAAGTTATCTTGCAGTTAACACATGAAGAACTTCACGTATACTTAATTAAAGATAACGAGAGAACATCAGGAATGTCGAAGTAAAGAGGTCCAGAAATAAATATGGGCTCGTTGATAGTTCAATGGAATGCAGGAGAAAAAAAATTCGTTGTGACATACTTTTCATCAAAGTCAGGAAAGATGCTAGTAATTAACGTAAAATTCATAGAAAACGCTAAATAAAATAAAATCAGTTTTAAAAAAAATGAAAATATCATTCAATAGAGATCTCGTAAGTGTTTTAAATACTGTGAAAGGAACAGGAATGTTTTCTAAAATCTCTTTGTTTCTAAGATAAGAGCAAACATTTTTTTATCTTACTTATTTCCTAAAAAGAGAATGAAATCTTAGATCTAAAAATATTATAAGCTCATACTGGGCAATAATCTCTTTCTTGCACGTATTAACGCACGATAATATTCATATCTTCGTGAAATTAATAGACCAGGCTGATTCTAATATCCTTTCATTGACGAATTAATGCACAACATACACACACACACACACACACATATATATATATATATATATATATATATATTGCAACATATCATATTGAAACTCTTGATTGAGACAACGTGAATAGAATAAACAATTAAAGAAAGATGGACTACTGCAGGAATCGAACCTGTAACGGATAGAGTAGCTGCTTCAACGTAGTGTTGCTCTCACCATTGAGCTGAACAGCTTTTCATTCCATTTACGTTGTGTAGGCGTAATGATAAATTACTGAGTAATAACAAGAGATCATTTCAAAAAGTTTATGTATAATTTGACGTAATTTATAATCATTCCGTCTGATCATATATCTATTTTCTAATATATATATATATATATATATATATATATATATATATATATTCAGTGGTGTCAGTCAGTGGGTTTATTTGTCTGTTTCTCATGCTATAGGAACCATCAAAGAATGGGTCCAGTCCAACTAAATTTGGCATTCATGCTGAATGATGATAAGGTTTAGATATAATGATATTTTCGGTTCCGTAAAAAACAATTGTGAATATCTTCGGTCGTGCTCACCCTGATGATTATGATCTGATAACCATTTAATTTTTGTCTTATTCTTTTTATCTTTTATTTATATTTGGCCTCTGATGTATCCAATGGTATTGAATCAAAGTATTCCTGAAAAAAAGTTTTGACTTCCTTATTTATGCCTTCCGCTGGAACTAACAGAAAACATTCCCTACGGACTTTTTTTCAAATAATAATATTGTATATAGACACAAGTGGTAAGAATAAGACGGTAAATTATTAGTCTGTATGGTCATCTTAAGCAACATTCATTTATTCAGTCCTCGAAATCATTAAATCACTAAGCTTTTGTAAAGAAATCAACTGTTAGAAAATTCCCACCTTCTTAGACCACGATCCACAAACTTTGTTTTATATTTGGACCTGTTGGTTTTGATTGTATTAAACGCTGAACGTTCTCAATTGTCTTTGTATCTGTTGATTGTCCTTTCTGGAACCTGATTTCGGAGTTGTTTTCTCTCAGTCAGGTTTTAAAAGATCTTTATCAAAAGATAACCCATAATGTTCAATAAACATTTAAGGCTTCCACACCCTATTTGTGTTGGAGCACCCTCAACTTAGGAAGGACCTCTTACAAAATATCCCTCCCCCTGTTTTTAACAGTCAGAGACAGATATCAAAGTGATTTTTTTCCATAGTATGAGACATTTTTCAGAATCATAGTTGACCATCTCAAACCTACCATCATCAATAAAAATCACTTGGGGGGATTCTTTGTTTTCAATTTTTGGACAAAATAGTGTCGGTTTTTATGTTTTGTGGGCACAAGTGATTATTTTCAGAACAATTTCTTGATTAAAAACCCTGCTCGAAAAATCTTTTAGCCACTGTACACCTAAACACATAACAGTTTCTGGCTGGTTTGGCGGTTGAGTGAGAGTTTGCTTCTTATTCTTTGAGAGTGGTCTGTTGTTCCAACAGTCGTCTCAGTGTAATAGATTTGAGTATCTAAGAACTGTTCCTCCTTCCACGACCCTTTCTTTTTCAGAGCTTTGGCCAATTCTCATCAAAGAACACAAACAAAAGAATGGAATGAAATATTACAGCAGAGGACGTGGGTGAGAACAAGAGTCATTGTCAAAAACAAGAAAAGCTATAAAGAACAACCACCACTTACCGTGACACCTCGATTCCACTGTCTGCTTCAAATAGCCCCACGAACATGAATAGATTAATAAAATCTATCTATCTATCTATCAATCTATCTATCTATCTATCGAGTTGTACATAAATTGTCATTTCCTTTTAATATCATAGAGGAGAATGCTTGGAGTGGAACCAATCATATTCATTTTGCAAATTCTATGACATTAGAGATATCATTGGAGGTTTTCAGTTGTAACAGCAATGATGTATATTAAAGATGTGAGATTATTTTCCAAGTTGGGATGTAGTGCTACTCAAGGTGCTGATAATTCCAACAAATCATCTGAAGTGAACACTACTTCGAAATGAACTGTTCAGCATTGGTCCAAAATGTTTTGGTCGGGTAATATGGATACTAATAACAAACCAAGAGAGAAGCCCAAACCTGTTCCCAACGATGAAGAATCATCGATAGCTGTGACAAGCGATCAACGAACAACGGTTCAAGCACTTTTTTGAGACTTGGGGACTGTCATTCGATGGAATAGTAAAGGTTAAAACGTAGTAAAAATAAGTCCCACAAGAATTGAGTGGAATGCTCCAGTAAGGCCCCAGATTCCACACCTGTAAACTGACAGTGTCTATCGTCTAAGAATTGGTATACTACGTTTTGCAGCATCCTCCATAATACCTCTCAGGTTATCATTTTCCCCAGCATTTTAAACTTCCTATCCATTATAAAAGGTTCAATGATAGGGAAAGCATAATTCGTGCCTTTACTGAAATCGTGACCGCTGAATCCAACAAACTTCATGGGGATGGCATATATTTATTAGAGGATTGTTGGAAAAGGTTAATACTTCAAATTGGTCATATTTCGATTAAATATTTACTGTTTTTGTATATATCACCATCATCTTAACATTCAATTAATATTTCATACATCACAACCTAATATCTTAGTTTGTTTCCATCTATTTATCTATCTACGTTTATATATCTTCATATTATTGTGTTCATTCAGAAGGTGAAATTATGATTACTTCCAATATGAGTAAATTCTCTGGCCATGATACCTTGTTTAACGAACCAAAAGAGATTTGCCCAAGGACAGAACGAAACCATTTCATGGTCAGTATTCTTCGCACGAAGCAATTACTTTCTAGTGCACGTGTTCAGAGGGGATTATCTATCTATTCAAGTGTACACACGTACAAACACACACACACACACACACACGCACACACACACAAACACATACACACACACACATATATATATATATATATATATATATATATATATATATATTTATAGACATTGTATACAGACACGTGAATGCACATATATGTAACCTTGCATATGAGTAGTATATACAAACGGCGTCACACACTTCCTGTCAGTATATATATATATATATATATATATATATATATATATATATATATATATATATATATATATATATTTATATATATATGTGTGTGTGTGTATGTGTGTGTGTGTGTGTGCGTGTGTGCACGTGTCTACCTTGCTGCATATGTATTTGGGAGGCTATCAACCATTTATACATCTGGTTAAATACGACAGAAAAGGTACATCAAGGTACTTTTATCAATCATTCTATTGTATTCGCTCAAGAGAACGTATGTTTAGATCTACTGAATAGTCCTTGACGCATTTGACCACACACACACACATACACGTATATATATATATATATATATATATATATATATATATATATATATATATATATATATATATATATATATATATATCATCACGATCATCGCTAAGGAAACCATAACTGTATGAGTCAAAATTCGGTCACATTCAATAAACAACTATGTATATATACCCCTGTAGGAAGACTAAAAACTTACACACAGAAACGAATGCACTCATACACACACAAACACACAAATCCGTAAACCCATACTCTTTAGGCAATTATTATTGTAGTGTTATCCATTCTCAGTGGGGGCCTTCACCCCTTGAGCGTCCGATAGGGTTCTTGACTTCTTAGGGCCTCCATTTGTTTTGTTTATATGATTGTTTCAGCGTTCTTGGCCATACCGTTTTGTGTAGTAACTTGAAAAATGGCATCAGTACATCACTATACTCCTTTTTTTTTAGGCGCAGGTTTATCAATAAAATCCAGATTCTTCAGAATCAAGATATTTAGATCTCTTTTTACTTTATTTGAGAAAATTTCCAATGGGAAACGTCAGTACTGTCATAAAATATAATTTATAAAATAAAATTTATCCTGTCCATCTGAAGGAATTTTTTTGCACGACTTCAAATTTTGACACCATAGTTGCTCAATTACAGTCTGTGATTGAGCGTATTTTACATGGTTGTATGTGTCTAAAAAATAAATGTGTACATATTCATCAATTTATGCTAATACCAGCTCAGTGTGTGGAGATATCGAATAATATCAATCTTGGAAATTAGTAAAAAATAGTAATGTCCGTTCACATATGACAAGTTTCTTTGTTTCGGCTTCGAGGTCTTTAGTAAATGGACTAAACGTAGAGACAACATCCATACCCTTATAAATTAACAGTCAAGTTATCAACTATAATCTACGCTCTTGCGTTGACCACTGGTACATTGACCGTGGCTACATTAATCATCAGTCTTTTATCGTTTGTCGTTAAACCTGAATCTTTTCCAGGAATAGCCAGACCCCCCACTCTCTCATGGGCATCGTAGAGCCAATACTTTCATAACTTGTTAAGTTTGTCTTTTATCATGTCGGCCCCAGTTTTGCATGTGAACTTTGGGGATTAACGTTGTGAGTCATCTTGTCCGGCGGTTGTCTAATAATATTACAACATGACCAGCTCTTTACTATTTGAGTTTTCTGATTCTATGATGTTTTAGACTTTGAACTTTTCCCCAATACTCTGTGTTGTTTTGTGATCTTTCCATGTGATGTTCAGCATAACTCTTTCGTGTGAACGTTGCATGGCTCTCAGTTTGAATGCCAGTCTCTTGCTTGAGTACCATGTGTCAGCTTCATAGGTGACAATAACCCTCACAAAAAGTTTAACCATTCTATAAACGAATGTTGCTAAAGCTTAATCTCCAGAAGGACGTGGATGTTTTCAAGTGTTATGGCATTGAACCAAAACATAGGAAGATGTGATATGATAAGTCAGAGATACTGGAGGATACACACTTGCCGGAATTGACCATCAAACCAAGATGTCAACACAGAATTTCTTCCCTCCCTCTCATGCAAAACATGGAAACAAACTGAATCCTTTAAAAATAAGCTCAGAATGAAACAGGATTCAATGGAAAAGGTAATTTTGGGGATAACTGAGATATAGAAGAAAGATAAAACGTTGATCAGATGGTGGGCTAAACTGAAGGATACCGTTTTTGTAATTACGAGACAGAAGTGGAGATCAGTTGGACACTCAACAAGAATGATGAACAACGAATGGAGTAAAAGGTCAAGTGCCCATAACAAACGCAGTAAGAAAAGACCAGACCCAAGATGAAAGAATGAGATGGGAAAGGTGCCGGTAAGACATGGTAGTGGTTGGCACAACCATAGTCGTTATGGAAGGTGATGGGCTTTGTTCAGCAGCGGACATAATGGTTGATGATTTCGATGATGATAATGATGTTTATTATAATAATTTCTTTGGAAGCTTCTTCTTTATGTAGAACATTATTTTCCCCTCTTTACTCCTGCCCGTTTCTCAGTATACTCCTGCTGCAAGCCTCCTTTTTCTCTATCTGTTTTGCAGTGTACTCCTACTTAGCCTGTTATTTCTCTTTCTATTTTGCAGAGTACTCCTACTTTGAGCCCGTTATTTCTCTTTCTGTTTTGCAATGTACCCCTGTTTCGATTTTGTTATTTATCTTTCTGTTTCGCAGTATACTTTTGTCTCGTTTGTCTTCACTCTCCTCATGACGATTACTAAACTAAATATCCCAAGTAGGGAAGTTCAATCTCCTTAGAAAATCTGGATTCGAAAACTTGGTTGTTCACGTGTACTCGAACACCGGTTCCCAGTGCCGGTAGGAAAGTCATAACTTTGTACTCACGAGACCGGCCATATTGGTTTCTATTGGGTTCAGCTTAGTGAAGCAAAGTTTTTACCACTCAATGACTATAAAACTGGATTTAGTAGTAATGAGTATTTACTAAACTGTCCAGGTCACGAGTGGTGGGCATACATCAAAGATTTATCATCCTTTAGTAATAATGGTTATTTACTAATGTGAATTCAGTACAAGTGTTGGGCAACGATTGAGGATCGAACTCTCCACGCTAATAACGGCCTGCTAGACTAGCTTTGTAACTATCACCCCAGGGGCGAGGATGCCATTTTTTCCTTCCTCTTTAGACATCCCTATCTTATGTACTTCCTTTCCATCCTGTTTTTCTTTCGCTCAATACCTTCCCAGTGGCGTCTTCTTATTACTGTTTATTTTTTTCGTACCATCTCTAAATCTTTAATCCTATTCAGTCTCTTTTGACCTATCAATAATCTTTTTCTTTTCTTTTATTGTCAGTCAATCAAGCTTTGTTCTCTCGTATTTGAGTTCCAACTCCGTATAGAATCCCCAAAGCAATAAGGAAGTTGGCACTGTTACTAAACTCGGGTGTTTACTAACAAAGGAGAACCAATGTTGACCAGTTGATAAGGATGACTGTTAGGCTCGGTCATTTTTAGAGATAGGAAATTACAGCTGGGTTTGTAATTATTCCAGATTTTATTAGACTCGTTGCTGGCTCATTGAGTCTGCTGCCCGAATGTCTTCTTGCTCACTTTGTGATCTTCTCCATTCCCCGAGGCTCATCACAAAAAGAATGACCCGCCCCCGTTCAACTGAGTCGAAGAACTTAATAAAGTCTTTTATTCGCCGGTGCAAAAGTGGAAGCAAATTGAAATTTAGTGAAAACCGTTTTGTTGCACCCTCGATTGACTTGAATGTCTGTATCCAAAACTTGCTTCGCTGATTCGATAAAAGTAAGTTTACCATTGTATAATTACCGGAAACTCTAGCATGAGTACCCTTTTTGCAATTGATCGAAGACAAAACAAATAAGATAAACACAGAAAATAGGTGGCATTATTGTAATAACATTGTTGGACACCTTTCTGTTGCTGAAGAAGAGGAATGGGATATTTGAAAACGCCCTCAATGAAAGAGGCCCAAAAAAGGTTATAAATTACAGTCTGCCAACTGTATTTATTTATATAATACAATAATAAGAATATATATATATATATATATATATATATATATATATATATATATATATATATATATATATATATTCTTGTTATTGTATTATATATATATATACATCAGTACGACACAACATAAAATGAAGATAGAAAGATTGCGTTTGCCAATCTTACAAATGCAGGGTATTTCGAGGCCTCCCTTAAAGGGGTTATATGAAAACATCCCAGGCCCCTAATGGAAGCAAGATGGAAAGTTTTATCCACTAACAGTACTTCTATAGACATTATAATATAACAAGTATATATTTGTATGTACATAAAATGCAAGAATAATAATGCAGCCTTTGGGGTGTTTTTTCGCCATTTAAATGATAGTGTGTATCTATTTATTCCAAATTTCCCTCTTCCATCAAATCTCAGTAAATGTTGGAGTGAATCCTTCAGAGTGTCTATCCCTTCGGGTCCCAAAACCTATACTTATTCTAGTCATGCCACTGTGTGGGGAAATATCACAAACCAATATCACTCTAGTGAGTCTAATCTATACTAGATGAGCTGTACTACGTGGCATCGTGTCGTATTATACTAGGTTTAGTAAATATCGTATAAAATTTTGAAATAGATGCCTTACTAAATAACAGTGGTTATCATTGTAATTTGTAACGATAATAGTGAGTTCGACCCAGAGGGTTCCATGCATTTGCCTCACTTAGCTAAACAGTAGATATTTGAATCATCAATTACGTTGATGATATAGAACTAGTGAATTTCCAGCGAATAGATTTTTACTAGCAATTCCATAATTGACCCCTACAGTATGGCTGCATACTTTGTCTATTTTTGTGTACAAACAAAAAAGAAATGTTGAAATAAGAAAAGAACACACACAAATGTGCATACAGACAAGTATGCAGAGCCCCTTAAAACTGCTTTCACACCAAATTCTCATTTTGGTCATTTATTGTCCATGTCTGTTCTATTTGTTTCTTTCATCGCAGATAAATAATGTTTAGGCCAAATGATACGTTCACCATGTAATGACAGGATACCATTACAATATTCTATCCGTAATATAATGGTCCACGTTGAAATAAAGCAGATATTGACTGTGAATAAATAGAATCAGGATTGGGAGTTGAAACAGTTATTTGGGCCTTTGTATAACCGGTGGTTGTTTAGCTTTAGGACGTGGGTTCGAGTCCCGGACAACGCTTAAACATATATATGCTTCAACGTTGAGTTGCACTTACCATTAAGCTGGATCAGGTAATTTGTGCTCATTTCCTGAGTAACATTGGGTAAATTCAAATTCAAAAATACCTGAGGATCACTCTTTGGTATTGATACTATGTAATTCAATAAATCCTGTCATACATTACTACTTGGAGAGGAGATGGGCAAGTAACTTCTATTGTTTGAGAAATGTCCAAAATTGCACATCACAGCACCCCTTACGGTGTAATAAGTTATTGCATAATTCAATTTGAAATCCTTTAAATTGAAGCAATACACCACTTGGCGATTTGTATGGGGCACCCGGTGTGGATCAATAGCAGATAGGTCTGGCAAAACGAGTTTGCTAATTGATACCTTGTGGAGAGACGACTAAGGATTAGGTATATTGTTAAATTGTTTCATGGATTTAATGAACAGAACAGGTATTTTCAAAAGGTGGGCTCAATCTGGCACAGTATCAAAACGGTGAAACCGCGAGCGTAACTCAGCGGTTCATTTTAGCAAGTGCTCAAACCAGATAAATATAGTGAATGCTAAAAGTATCCAATACATTGCAAAAAGTTTTTTCTTCTTAACATCCTTAAGTAGCTTAAACACTGACAAAAATAAAAGTTCAAAAACTCACGAGAGTTAATATCTAAAATCTATGTACAAAAACCAGGTCCTTTGGTCAAAATTCTTAAGGCGTTCAAGTACGTAAAAATGAACTTCTGGGAATGTATTGGGTGCTTTTTTGCATTCACTGTTGATTGTTAGCGTCGGAGATAAAAGCTATGGACAAGTAGAGTCAGGCTATCCTACACATGTACAAAAAACTTTTGTCAAGCTGGAGAAAATGACAAATCAAAAGGAATCATTGGATATATAGCAGTCAAAAAGTTACTCGAACATGGCCATCAGGTCAACTCTGTTCAGCCAATAGTGAATGTTATTGAACTGCTGTCACGAGTCGAGACTCTGACCATAAATCAACACCCATCCCACCAGTTGGACACTTACAGCATGTGCTTCTGTTCTTGTTCTGTCCGTTCCACTCATGATGAGGTACATAATGAGAAAAAAAAAAAGAAATGAAAATACCTGGCTGTAGATGTATCATAATGTCGTTTAGTCAACTGGAAAACATTTTTATGCTTATATAAAAGATGAGCTAATTGGAACTGATACCCGTGGTTAAGCAACGTCCGATTAAATTGAGCATCAGAGATTGATTTTACCGCATTGAATTATGCTCGTTGTTGGTACTTCGAACAGACGTCATAATATCAAAATTAACCATATTATTCAATCCATTCACAAAAATGTCAGTTACCTAAGGACATGGATCATATATATATATATATATATATATATGTGTGTGTGTGTGTGTGTGTGTGTGTGTGTGTGTAAAACCATTAACGGTTGCTGATGAAAGCAGTCGGCATGGAATGTCAACATTCACCATATATATATATATATATATATATATATATATATATATATATATATATATATATATATATATATATATATATATATATATCTTTCTGGCTGTAATTTTCACATATTGATAGCTCAATTTACTGTGTTCAGTGACTGAGCATTGTCATTGAATATCTACAATGGATGAAATGCTTTCTATTTCATTCATTCTTTATATATATATATATATATATATATATATATATATATATATATATATATATTTTCATGTCCTAGATCGGCAGGGGCTCGCACGTGCCAAAAGGCTTGTGAATAGAGTTTCAAGGTGGGGTGCAGCTAGAGCACTGCCGACATACTTTAAACCAAGAGTTTTCATGCCCTTTTCACTCAAGTGAAAAGATGGGAGCAATGGGATATATATATATATATATATATATATATATATATATATATATATATATATATATATATATATATATATATATATATATATATGAATGAATGAACAAATTCTTTAAGTTTTTCATTCACTCAGATTGTACTAGTTCTCATAACAGGTGAGGAATGAATCCATAATCACGGTGTTATTTCGGCACCCAATGCGTACGAATTTACTATATGTAGGCAATGATTCGTTTATTCTTTTATTGCTACCCACAGATCTCATCACGACTCAACTACCAATTTTTCATCGATCTTTGTACTAAAAAACTGAATAGTTTGGGTGGTATCAAAATGAAAATGATTATCAAATATTTAACTTATGTGTTTGAGCTAATGTAAGCATCCAGTCTGTAAACTGTGCGATGACAATCAGGATGAAGGGATCGTCAGCGGTCAGGAGTCAATGAAAGTTTTAGTGGAAAGAAATAATCATATGCAGTGGTTGCAAAAAGATTTTCAACCAAGAATTGAAAAATAAAAAAATGAAGAATGATTTTGAAACAAGGTTGAACAATGAAAAAGTAGGTAGAAGAATCAGAAATTGTCAATTCGGAAATTGTATAAGGAAGTTGACATGAACCTTTTCAAAAGTATCTGATACTTTTTGCAAGCAATATATATATATATATATACATATATATATATATATATATATATATATATATATATATATATATATATATATATATATATACGTGTGTGTGTTTATAAGCATGCATGCATATGTTTGCATGCTCACGTCTATGTGTGCCGACATTTTCCTATATTCTAATGACGATACATAATCAAATAAGGGGGAAAGTGTTGGAAAAATTGTACTGCATTAATCTTCAAAGCGGGGATAGTCTGCTTGCCTTAAAAAATCAGCATTTTAAAACTGTTTTCTTTTGGGGGGGTCAACTCAAACCTTGAACTCAGTATCAGTGGGAAATACGCAACTACCTCACCCTGAAGGCAGGTTACGTGCGCGTAATTTGTAACATATGCATGTCAAAATGATCTGTAATTCAGAATTCAATTACAATGCACTAAAGTAAATACCCACTTTCTTTCAGAGCTGATCAGTTTCAAGGCATGAATCACTTTTGTGTAATCTCTTCTGGTTAGGGAAGGATTCGGAACTGCACTGAAATTATTCACCATCGAAAAAAAATCTTTCAGAAGTTAACATTGTCTTCAGGAAACAGTACTCATCTGGCTGGCTGCCTTGAAAGGCTGCCTGCAACATTTTTCCTCAAAACTCTCCCGTTATGTTTCTTATGGTCTATTTTGGGGCTTGGTGCATGTACATGACGTGGTTTGGTGAGTGAATAGGGTGGGTTGTGGGACGACCAATCGTTGAGGGATTATTTTTGAATTATGGACATCCACCATCAGCAGAACGTGTGCTTGCGTGTGTGTATGGGTAGGCGTACGTGATCAGTCCTGCTGTTAAGCATTGTGATTTTGCCCTGGAGACTGGCATTTATTACAAGTAGTGGTGGAAGTTATGGTACAAGTGTAGATGATTGTGTTTTTTAGTGTTATTGCCGGGAAGATGAGGAGATACGGGGATGGGGAGGAAGAAAGGAAGAGTCAGGAAAACAAAACGCATTCGTGAAGGAATGTAGGGTTGAAAGTGAAAGTGAAAGTGAAACCGGATTTAGACTGTTATTTTAAGTTTTGTCTTCAGCTTTCCTACTTCGTTTTCAACCCACAACAAATCAGTAATTATCGTAGTAGTAGTAGTAGGAGTAGTAAAATGAAGAGGAAGAGTAGTAATGGTGGTAGTAGTAGTATTTTTGGTAGACTAGTATTACAACTGATAGTACTGTAATTAGAACAATTATCATTTGATGGCCGTCATACGATGGTGCCTCAATTGTGTTAGCCTATCTGCTTTTCCTTGTGCAATTAATGATTCTCTTTTTGATTATTGGTCTCAATATTTTTTCGCTGTGTTTTTGTTCTTTGTGGTTTTCTCAAACTTATTCATTTTTCTTTTCTTTGTCTGCTTGGTATTACTGATTAAACTATAACAGCATCTCAAATGTTTGCTTTGCGCTGCCTCTCATTTACAGAAGCTGCCATAGTTCCAAGCTGTGAGCGACTGTGTTTTATCTTGTGCTGTTTTGTGCGTCTGTTTACACAATATATGAATAGTATGATGTAAGTCGTGTATTAAAATCATAGCTTAGGGGGATTGGTATTCGATCAAGACTATTGGTGAGCCATAATTTTTTAAACCCAGACTCGAACAGTAACATCTGTAACTGACTGGAAATACATAACCACTTAAACACCACAACTGGCTTCAAATAAAAGTGATCAAAAAGAGTATTTGCATTGCAAGACTGTAATTGAATTTCTAGGAATTCTTCTCGTCGGACAAAATGTCGACTTTTGTTATATAATTTGTACGTTCCATGGCAATGGGCCGGCCAAGTAACAAGAAAATCAGACAACCACTCGATATCACAACTTTCAACGTGGATCCCTAGAAATCATTTGCGAAAAGGCGGGGAAAGAATGAGATATCATGGTGATTTAGACATTTTGCAACAATTTTGGCTTAGCAACGCTCACGATTGAGAGATCTGGTGAATCTTGGGGAAGGTCTACATCCAATGACGGACGTTAAAAAGATACTACTGCTTCTGCTGCTGCTGTTGATGATGATGATGATGATAATGGTCAATGATGATATCGATAATGATGATGTGATGATCGATCCTACACCTTGAATATGGATCCGCCAGATATTTAGCAAGTTTATCAACTTATTGTACAGTATTCGATTTTCATTTGGGCTTCGCAGCTGAGGCAGGTACTTTGTCATCATAATTCATTGATCATTCGAAGTGTTGTTTCCGTCTTATTACTCTAGATGCAACGTTTCGATTTTGTACATTCCAACCTCCAACCCGTTCTTGCTAGGATGTATTGCTTCAATGGATTCTTATGTTATTTTATCATTGTGATGCCGTTTTTCAGACCATGTTTGCTGGACCAGTACATGGACATCTGATAGTGTTATCTGGAGCCTTCTGAAGTTAATGTTAAGTGGTCAACATTTATTATCGAATAGAGTTTGTACCGCTCTGATAATTTCCGTCTGATTTTTCAAATGAACGATTATCATTATAATGCATTGATGTATTTGTACAATTGTTCTCCTCTTGTATGAAACAGATGTTATAGATATAACATTTCGGCCGCTTACCTTTCGACCTTCTGCACGTTCTTATTTTATTTTCTATTTTTTTCTATATTTGGCCTTCCATACTTGTGGAATTACGTATTAGGTGATGCTTTTATCATATTTCGTTCCTGTAATGACATTTTTTTACACTCTCTTTCTGAACCAGACTATATGTGGACATCAGGTGCTTTGACCCGTGTTATATCGGGTTCAGTCCAATCTTTTTTAGTGAGGGATTGTCCTTACGATGAACAAGTAAGCAATAAAAAACGGTGTTAAGCCTGGCACATAGTTAGAAGAGATGACAATAGATGGAGTAAAAAGCTAACCCTTTGGTGCTCATGGGGCAGTAAGTGCAGTAGGAAACGACCAGAAAAAGATGGGAAAAGATTGAGAGAGGTTTGCCGGTAAGACATGGCAAAGTTCATAGAGGGAGATTGGAAAGGAGATTGATGCTGGTGATGATGGATATTATAGATGATGTAATACACACTAACAGGCACTTACTGGTTTGAATATAACGAACGTTTCAAAGAGATATCAGAACCTGCCTAGTAGCTGAAAATATTATTCTAACTAGTTTCCTATGGCGAGGGTTCAAGCCCAGATAAAAAAACAACAACAAAGTTTCGTATAATAATTTTCTAGGCTGTTAGCCACCCCCCCCACTTGCAATTTTGACGCATTACATTCTTCCCCACCTCATTTCTTGCCCAGTTTGGCCTTCCACCGTACTAAATGCAGCTCAGTGAGAGATATCTCTCTGACCATTATTACTTGAATTGGTTTTTAGTGGGCGCAAGTGTGTATGCGAGTTGGGTGAGTGGGGAGTTCTCGTATGGGTTTATGTATTTCTGTTTAACGGTGGGAGTGACAGGCAGTGAGTGTGTTTGCACCTGCAGAGCTCTGAGGAATGGTCACCAACTTAAAGAGTTTACGTGCAAATGATATTGTGTAACATGACCATCATTGCAGCTGATACAAAAACTCTCACAATAATGGTAAAAAGACCACGGAGAAAAAAAAAAAAAAAACTGAACCACAATCAAGTTCCATGAAGGGGGAAGGGATCGGTGGAAGAGACATCCTCCGTTTACAAGAGACGTGACAAGGAATAATTTTTCCCCGTTAAAGCCGCATTCAGTTTTCGAACGTCAGTCAAAAGTTAAAGAAAACGTGTAACTAAATCACCAGAAGCCATTTATAGCGTGGCTAAAGAATTCTGTGACGCAGATAAGAGTCCTTTGTTTGTCTCTTTGTCTCTCTCTCTCTCTCTCTCTCAAGCACACACACACACTCTCTCTCTCTTGCTCTCTGTCTCTTTCTCTTTTCCAACAATGATCAAACGCCTGGAAAGGAAATGTCCAAAATGTGGAATTTCATGAATCAGATACTGGAGAAACGGAGGAGGATGAAAAAAAAAATCAAAATTTTAAAGATACAAAAACGACAGGAGATTAGAGTTAAACCTGCAAAGACTGCTTGACTATTTTCCGCTGGAGTTGAAAGAGGAAGAATTTTTTGTTTTTTTCAAGGTAGGATTTGATCCGCAAAAGTTCAGAAGAAAGTAGGTCAGAAGGTTTCGTGGTAGGATTTGAATTGATAGGATCCGGTATCTGATGTTTGGGGGGAATCCAACGAAGAAGCAATGGAGGTAGACAAAAAGAGGGAGAAAAAGAAATCAACCTGAGGTGTAAATAACAATAATGATAATGATGATAACAATAATAATAATAATGATGATATCTGTACCTTGCATAAATGAATCACCGGTAGTGTTTATTATCTGAAAAAAATATCTAGAATTAACGAAAGCATTATCTAGAAAATATACATCTTTTATCTCGAATTATCTTT
Source organism: Thysanoteuthis rhombus (assembly GCA_963457665.1). Lineage (NCBI taxonomy): Eukaryota > Metazoa > Mollusca > Cephalopoda > Oegopsida > Thysanoteuthidae > Thysanoteuthis > Thysanoteuthis major. The sequence goes on from OY735210.1 coordinate 14,659,496, forward strand.
AAAAAAATAGATCTTTTATCTAAAATTATCTGTAAAACACCAGCACAAGATTCGTACATTGTTGGTCCAGAATGACCATGGAAACCCCAATAAGCACCTTTTTGAAAGGAAAAAAAAGGCTCGATGTGATCTCCCAAAATATGATCAAGGGCGTCTGGAGACACACACAAACTCACGAGCTAAGAGAAAATAATTTCTTGCCAAGGCTGGTTGACTGGGTGATTTGTAGGGCTACGGTGATTTGATAATGATAAAAATGATAACAATAATATTAACAACAATAGTGCAGATAATAACCATAGCCTTCGGAACATACACCGAATGCCCTGCAAAAATGTTTGAAGAACAAGGAATCTGAGACTATCCTGACCAACGGTACTACAAAAGTCGGCTGGAATACTGAAGAGAGTCCAGGCTATTGAGGAGACTCTGACACTTGAGGTCCAGTGTAATCTACTGGTCACTGCTGGTGGATACCTCAATAAATAGGTACAAATGATTATGAGGATGGCTATCCTGAATCAGAACAAATGAACATAACAGATAATGAATTTCACTGTTCCGATAGACCACTGATTGAATCTGAAATGTGAGAGGCTAAATAAGTATCTTGACCCTGCCAGAGAACTGGAAGTGGAGAGTCGTACCAATCATGGTTGGTGTCCTGGGAACAGCCCCCGATAAACCTAGTGGGAAGGTTGGAGGAACTGGATATACAGCAAATAACTGAGACCATCTGGACGGCAGCACTATCAAAACGAGCAAGAATCCTGGAGTGTTGATGAGATTTGCTGTCACTTGACATCGAGTGAAAACAAACCAATCACTGCTGGCCACAGTGATCGGTAGTTTGGATCACTAGGGCAATCAAAGGTGTGTGGTTGAGTAGTGAAAGAGGATAACAGTGAATGCTTCGTACACACGCACACACATACACACACATATACTCACACACACACACACACACACACAAGAACAAGAACAAGAAGAAATCGCTTTTAAAAAAAGTTGGATATATTTTGTTCAGCAAATGCCAAATACAAAATCATTCATCTGCGTGCACCCCCCATCACTTACAAATATGTTCGTACACATGCACACACACACACACACACACACACACACACACATATATATATATATATATATATATAAATATATATGTACGCACAAACATATGAACGTACAGATGCCCCAAACACTCATAAACGCCTGCTAACAAATTCGTATCCACACACATGCGTCCATTCAAATACATGCCAGCACATGCTCGCAGACATACGTGAATTCCTATTCATACGTGAACCAGCACGCTCTTTTAGAGACAGGCACTCGACCAAACATGTATACATGATGTTCACCCAACGAAACGCATGGAAAGAGGCACAATCACACACCCAAAAACCTACATTCGCACATATCCATGTACATGGGTAAACAAATACAAATAAACTGGCACACATAAACTTATACGCGCTTACATGGTGAGACACTAACTCTGTACTATGTCTATTAGTCATCAGAGACATCATAGAATCCATCAGAAAACTCAAACAGCAATGGGCTGGTCATGTTACAAGAATGTTATTCAACCAATTGACATCACAACTCACAACACAGATCTCCAGAGATCACATGCAAAACCGATGCCGGCTGAATATATTTGGAGATGACGAACTGGGTGAGTTCAGAAAGTATTGACTCCGCGACGCCCATGATAGAGAAATCTAGCGAATCCTGGGGAATGTCTATTCCCAACGAAGGGCGCTAAAAAGTTGCTGCTGCTGATATATAAGATTGAAATATCATGTATCTGTAATTGAAGGAGTAGATCATGTATATAAAAGTATGGTCTAGTGAGAAAAAGTCAATCATAAGGTCCACCTAGGTTCCTTTAGTTTTCAAGCTGGCCCGACTGGCTGGCTGGCTGGTTGGCTGGCTGGTTGGCTGGCAGATTGGCTACGTATCACGCATATAGGCCACACCAATGGAACCACACAAATGGAGCCATATCCATGGAGCAATTTCAATATCAAGTCCTTGATATGTCTAGAGAAAACGGTTACTCACCATTTCTAAACAGATTTGTTGTGGGTGTGTTCAATTTGCAATATAAATATATGCTCTAACTTATCCCTTAAAACGTGCGATATGATCTCCTAATTTCATCTCCCTCTTTTGTTAACAGCTATTGAACAACTGTTGCCACGAAAGATGGAGATTCTATCCCTTTTTATATGTACGTGAGTTTATGCGTTCTCGTGCTCCTGGTCATACAGTTTGGTCTACGGAGGATCGGCATCAGTACTCCTCTAGACCCCTTCTAAAATATTTCTTATTTTTTATTTTTGTTGAAAGGCTTTTTTAACCTTTAGGGGCCGGGCTTTTTTTAAGGCTTTGTAAATTACATCCAGATTCTCCAGAATCTAGAGGCTTGTAGATGCTTTAAAAAAAAAAAACCAACCTATTTTAGATGTTTTCCATTGGGAAGAATCAATGATGTCTCAAATAAAATTAATTCTGATTATATTCATACCTCGATGGAATCTTTTTACATGACTTCAGATTTTTGACGCTACGGTTGTTCAATTATTGACTTCGATGACGTGTTCTTATTTATTTTGATTAACTTCATCTATCTAACTCAGTTACATCATATCTATCTATCAACCTATCTATCAGTTTATTTATCAAATGTTTGTTTCTATCTATCTATTTATCTGTGAATTAGATTCTATTCATATCCACGTGCCTCAAAAATATCAATATTTAATTTAACAAAATCTACGAGGCGTTTTTTTAGTTGTTTGAACCGCAGTGTTGTACAAGTCTGTAACATATGGATCAGCATTTGGCGCGTCTTGTTTCCAAGTCACAGGACTCTGCGTTGCTGTAAACAGCCGCCTTCACAACAGTAATCACGTTGCCGCTCCTATGTAGGACCGACAGAATGTACTGAGGAGACGGTTTAATTACTATTGTCGTACAACTTCCAATGCAGTACTGCTAATTATTACCACTCACTTTCTGATAGTGTCACGGCCTAATCGTGTTTGACACACCGGTTCTTGTACGATCACAGGAGTTAAGCAACGTTGAGCCTGGTCAGTACCTAAATGGGTGACTGTCTTGGAATGCCTGGTGCCGTAAGCAGCTGGATATCATGCACTGAGCCTCTTGCAGTGTTCCAGCAGCTGGATATCATGTACTGAACCTCTTGTAGTGATCCCATTGATATTCATGGGAAGGAGACAGATCTCTACACTACGCTTATTAGCCTGACCCCCTTGGCTGCGAGTGGCAAGTAATGAATGAATCATAATTTGATGGAGTACCTTCAAATTATGATTCATTCAGAATACATAATGGTGATGATGAAGACAGCAACGAAGTTAATAACGAGAGGAAGAAAAAAAGCGATAACAATTACATTGATTGTAATTGATATAACAAAAGTTCTGTTCACTAATGATATTCACCAAGCTTATCTTAGTATCGCACAGGGCCATAATGTTGATCAGCCAATGAGAATCTTCACTACAATAGTAGTGATATACACGACTACATTTATAAACATTTCTCTACGGCGAGGCATCCTCAAAATCAGTTTGCACAAGGAAATCACCAACTATCGGCTAGGCATTGAGCGGCTAAGACTTATTGATGCGAGAATTGAAAGGAAGTTCTTCTCTCCGAAGGATCACTCTGGTACAAATTGTAAATCCGTTTAATCAAGGTGTAGGAAGGAGCGTATTACAACACAGACTACAGTGATCTTTCTTGTGTATAGGGCTGTATAGCTGCAGGCTAGTCAGAGTACCCTTGCTAAGAAATATCTGTTATCTAAAATGTCTTCAATTGGGATGCTAACGTTGGAACTGGACCTTGTATCAATGGAAGAACGTCACCTGGGCCGGTGAGTCTTGCTTTTTCCTGAACAAGGCGGACAGTAGGCAACATATGTGTTATTATCCTTAAAAGCTACGGCATCAGAACACACTGTGAAGAAACAATTAGCTGTTGGAAGCAATGTAACGGTCGGAGCAACGTTCTGCTTTGGAACACTGGGTCTGGACAAGCGTACGTACCTACATGGCAACAATCTTCGACAATATTGATGTAACTTTCTGCAGAACAATGCACCCTGCAACGCTACACGGATGGTTTCAGGAAACCTGAAAATACTTCGTTGTATGCACTGGACACCAAACGCCTCATACTTCAAAATAATTGAGTACTTAAGGGACGCGTTGGATTATCACGTTCACTCTATGCAGCCCCACCATATAACTTTTAGTAGTCAAATGATCCTCGATCCAGAGTGAACATTGAGAAGTCTTATTGAGTTTATGCGTGGTAGGGTAAGGTCTATCTCGCTGGCACATGGACGACTTACGCCTTATTAGTCAGGTGGTCATGGTATTTTAGGTCTCAAAGTATATACATAAACACACACACGCATGCACACACACACACACACACACATATATATATATATATATATATATATATATATATATATATATTCATATTGACCGAAAGTATCCATGACTTCGTGCTTGGCAAGTTATCCCATAGCTATTTTGAAATCAAGTTTGGAATCTTGGTGCACGGAACATAGTTATCACACACACACATAACTATATATAATGTAAGTACATATAGGTGTGTACAAACATATGTGGGCGTATGTCTGCATATATGTGTGATATGTGCATATGTGTGTGCTTGTACACGTATGTGTGTATGTACACATTTGTACACATATATATATATCTTTAATGATATCTTATGTAAATCAATGCGTATACATGTGTGTGTAAATATGTTATGTAAATGCTCATTTGTGAATATGCTAGTGTATATAATATAAGTACACACACACACATATATTTGTGTGAATGTATATATATATATATATATATCTAATTCAAGTGTATTCGTGTATAAGTATATAATGAATATCTATACTTATTTGTGTAGATGTATACACACATCTATGTATAGGGCAATATATACGTCTAGACATTAATTCAAGCAGAATTATATTTATATTTGCATCTGTTTTCATTCTCTTTTTTACTTTGCTGTTATCGATCAGTTTTTACACGTGCGCATACGTGTGTGTGTGTGTGTGTGTGTGCATACGACTAGGTAATTAACTCTACTAATAACCCGAACATTGATCCCCTAACCCCATCTTTGTCCGTCTCTGCACAATTGGCATTTCATACTATCATTGCTAATAGAACAACGATGAATCTAAATTACCAATCCAATATACCCGGCACTTAGCCAAAATATGCACCCAACGGTTATGCCTACGCAAGAAAAAAGATTGCTCCCACAGCTAATAGGAGGGGCAAGGTGGATGACCGCGTAACGGCAACTGGAGAGGACTTGGCAAGCAAGGTTCAATCTCATTAGACAGTTCGTATCCACTTCTCACTAATGTCCATTGGAAATGCATGAATCTATCTCCACCTACACACACTGAGCTATAGTTGAAATAGCACAGGATAAAATGTGAGACCCCACTTCGGGTGCTTGTCACTTCTAGGTGTGTATCTCATTTTGCAAACGGGCCGTGAAAAGTAACGTGATATGTGGAAACCAAAAAGGGGTGGTTTGAGCCATAGTCAGTGTATGGGCACAAATTTATTTTTCACACATACTGCTATTACTAATTTCTTTGTTTTTTACTCGTTGGGTTTTCAGACTACTAGCATCTGGTAGATTCTATATGAAATCATCATCAGTCTTTTATCGGCCGTCGTTGGACGGACAACTTTCTCAGGATTCGTGTCATCTATTTATCATGGGCGTTGCAGAGCCAATGCTTTCTGAACTTGTGTAGTTCGTTTCGCCAACTTATTTTCTGCCGGCGTTGGTTTCACTTGTAGTCTCTGGGGATCCATGTTTTGAGTTGTGATGCCCAGGGGTTGCGTGTCATTCTTCCAAAATGACCAGCCCGTTGCCATTTTCTAATGGATTCTCTGATGTTTCAGACTCTTTTCTTCCTCCAATATACTGCGCTATCTTATGATCTCTCCATGTGATGTTGAGCATTATTCTCTCCTATTCTCCTTGCATAAATACTCCAACAGTCTCATTATTTTAGCTGATACTTTGGTCATCCTACCGTTTGAATGAAAACAGCTATAAAGTAAAGCACACATACGCAACACACAGACATGCAACACATATACACTCAGAGATCAATACACAATCAGCATTTCCAAGATTTCTGCGGACCCTACTACTATTAGTTTTTTAACAAATGAAGCTTAGCTTAGGCGCAAGTACACTAGTATGGGAGCCCCGTGAGGATCAAACTCAGTAATCGGTAGAAATTATCCGCGAGATTAGTACTAACCATTACACTACGACAGGGCGATCTTGTTATTTACTAAGCAAAGCTTACTTTTAACACTAGGCCACATCTATTAGGCATCCTATGAGGATTGAACTTACCACTACTAATTAGTAAAGCTTGCCACTAATAATGAATAAGCTTGCTATCCATTACAACATGTGGAGGTTCCCACTACAACTAATAATAGTCATGTAGTATGGTATGCTTTAATGATGTTGATTCTGTTCCGAATATTCATGGAAAACTACTATTTCAGTAGTTTGACCATTATAGTGATTTCCTGCAACCATTCCCGCAGCCATCTTGGCGACTCAGCAAACAAGAATCGTTACAAGTTATCTAGATCTCTTTTACTAATGCCTCGCTGTCCACCACGAAAAGTACCATTGCAACAAATGCTACTTGTAATACTATTACAATTAATTGAAATATTCGTACGAACAACAATGATAATATTAGTAGCATAGCAGTATGAATGTTAGCATTAATAATAATAATAATAATGATAATAATAATGATAATAATAATAATAATAATTGAGTCTAAAAACACCGCAACACTTCTGGGTACTGCACGAATACTGGGGAGAGTACTGGAAATATGAGATCTACGGCCCCAGCTGTTAGTTGCTTTAAGAACCAAGAAAAGGGCATGGTGGAGACTGTACAAACCACTGCGCTTCTGTGATAGGTTAGGACAATATAAAAAGGCTGAAGAGACTTACTGTCACTCTGCCTTCAGCGAGAACCAATGGGCAACTAATACAAAATTAATCCACAGCATTTAATTAATCCACTGCTGAGGACTGTGAGAATGTGTCGGGTCGAAACTGAGGAGGTTTGCTGTCACTCAGTCTCCAGCAGTGACCACCCGGCAACAGGTGAGAAAATGAAAATAATAATAATAATGATAATAATGATAATGATGATAATAATGATAAGGATAGTAATAAGCCTAGCGGCTGCAGGTTCAAACTCCACTTTTATTTCTATTAGATGGTTACTACAACTTTTGTATTATATATATTGATAAATGAATTCATTTATAAGACTTGTCAGGCTACCTCAGTTGGCAAGACAGCTGCTTTCCAATCACATGGTTGTGGTTTCAAATCACCAGAAGGAAATGTTAATTTGATATATTGTTGTTGTTTAACGTGGCGTAATAGATGAACAGTAAAGAGTTTTCTTCTCGAAACTTGGTGGGGATTTTTCTAAATGATAATGAAAATGATACAACATGCTTATTTATTTATCCACACTCTGTCACTCTAAGGGATGCAACGTATCTATATTACTATCAATCATTATGTTCTGAGGGCGTCGTAAATATTCTAAATCTGAAGATTAATAAAAATGTAAATAGTGATGAAAACACGAACAAAATTAAAAAAAAAACCCTTTATATCGTCAGCAGAACGCTATTTCCCATGCTCAGCGCAATATAAATCTCTATTATCCACGTATATAAAATGCACTCTGTATCCATATACAGAGCTGCATGGGATATTTTTTTGTATAAACTGTTCAATATCTTCAAAAATAGATGGAAATCTACCAAGTTTATACCATCAGAATATTCTAATCGAACGCCTAAAGTAATACAACCCCTAAATCATTATTTTTCAATTTGCATATAGTAATTTCCAAGAAAAGATCAAAAGTGTGACCTTGGCAGTAATATTGGCACCCTTCCTTTAAATTTGGTTGCATGCCTCCTTTGGCAACAAGGACTGCCTCTAAACATTTCTAGTAGCCATCTACAAGTATCTTGCATTCGTTAGCTGATAGTTTATTCTATCCTGTCTTTTCAATATGTACAAGCTCTCGAATGATCACAGGATTTCTGCAGTGTATGGTATGTGTTAAAGTTGCAACTCAAGATCACCGCATCCTCCAAAGATTTTATACGGCATAGCTGTTAGGACTCATAGCTGGTCGGTTTCAAACAGTTCATTTCCCCCTTTTCAAGAAACCTTTGTGCCTTTGGGTGTTCTCTGAATTTTTCATTGCGCTGGAACACCGATGATCTTCCGACCAATGAGTTTTCTCACACTGGGTAACACAGTTTGCTTTAAAATCTCATGTTGAACCTTTGATTTAATGATTCCTTTCATATGGTCAAGGCATTTAGTAACATTTATCACTACCCAGTTATAAAACCGTTTGCTTTCGTTGGCTGCAACTATCACGTTACAATAGGAGAGGCCAGTACTAACTTTAAGATAAAAAGAAAAAAACAAAACAAAACGATATTCCAGTTGCTATACAGCTTTGACTGTCCGGTATTACATAAAAACATCAAAAAGGTTTACAGATAACATTAAAGCGATGTCACGCTAGATAATTCAATACAAATATCCAAACCAATTCCATGGAAGAGACTGTTTTTTTGTTTTGATTTTTGCTTGCTGTGTTCTCTTCAGGCTGGTTTACCAATGTATACATGATCAGTTTCAATTACAAAATTTTAAAAAAGCATCAAAGAAAGATAACTTGGAATGAATCGAATGAAGGTCTATGGCTTTTGGGTGTTGACATTGAAAAAGAAATTAAACATATTTAATCTATGATGATCAAATAAATAAGTGAAAATGCTTAAGCACATCTGTTTATTCATACATATTATGCTCACACACATTTATATATATGTGAAATCTTTTCTGTGTACTGAAGCATGCGTGTCCATTACCCAAATCGTACGCATACATTGTGAAGCACTTTCACAGTCTTTTGCAATTATTTGATGTTTGGGTATAATCTGCAGGAACGAATCGTGAATATACTGTACAGTCTTTCCACTTGAAAGAAACTAGAAATGCTGAATGATGCCCAGTGGCTTTCTAACATACCACTGGACATGTTACAGTCTAACGGAGAAGTCAGGGGGCTCTGACCATTCGTAGCTGAAAGACTATGAAAAGAGTATGAGGGCTGTCTCCCAGGTACATGAAGAGTGACACGCCTTGACGACCTGATGCCAGCAGCGAAAGTCGGTCGAGATGGGTAATATTAGGATACTCCTATACGGCAAAAGCATGTGGGCCCCGCATTAGAGATAGAAATTTTGCTACACCGAGAGGAAAATAAATGCCCATATAATCAGGGAACATCTAAAACATGGTGTCCTTAGTTAACAAACCAGTCGCGCAGATTGTTTCCATTGTAGAAAGTTTGATACTCATGAAGACTTCCAATTTTTTTGCCCTGTACTTGTGGATATAATACACAGATGGAACTATGTGGCCCAATACTCATGGTTCAATTCATTGCTGAGTTATACCAAAGACTTTGGAATGTTACTCAATGCCTCACCGCTAAGCTTTCAGGACATTGTCAAAGGGTTACAGCAAAATGTATTCGATACAACGGTCATCGAGGCTGTGATTTATACAATGTAGTGAAATCGATGATAACAGTCGTGGAAGCAGTTGATACCAAGTTTTATCTGACATTTCTTTTTAGCCCTCTTGGCTAGAGCTAAAAAATATCGTTGATTAACTTTTTTTTTTGTTCCAGAGTTATAAGGTTGGGATAAAATAAACGGCTATTTTTGTATTGCAATAGTGCAATCGTTTCTATCTTGTTGCCTTCATTTAGATGTTGTTTGATTTCTTTCATTCTTTTCTTTTTACGGAGTATCGAAGCAAATATGAATAAATGCACTCTTGGTGACATTATGTTCCATCAGTTCAAATTCAATCCTTCCGCTGACAAAGCCAACCACAACATCGACTGTACTTGAAGGCTAGAGTCACTCTCAGAACAGACAGTGCATTGTTGATTCATAAAAGTTGATCCCCTAGATGAGCCTGGTAGTGAGTCGTCATTCGACAATGAAGGATTGACGATAGCGCCGGAGGATCATCCACAAATCCTCGGGTGTTTAGAGCAAAGCTGAGGGCAGCCCATGAAATAGTCTGAAGACGTCTGGCACAAATGGGCAGAGTAAAGAAAAGAAAAATGCAGAACTGTGTCCTCCATGACTTGACTGATGATCAGCGATTTGCATGGTTCAGCACTTGCCACGATTCGCCCTTCATTTCAAAGAAGGCATTTTCTCGATCGTGTGCTTACAGTGGATAAAATGTGGTATGATCATTGTAAACATGACTTTATTAGAGTCAAAACCAAACCCTCACTCAAATAATATCCAGTTTGATGGTGCTGTAATACAATAATCCATCACAGCCTCTTGCAACCTGGCCAGATTATCACAACAGAATTGTTTTTTGCGACTTTTACCAGATAAATCAAAAGGCACAAACATTCTGGCCCGCAGCGGTTAAGAGAAAAAAAAAGTATATCCTATGCAAGTCTCCATACTTAAAAAACCACACTGCAAAACTTGATACAGTGAGGTATCGAGATTCACCCACAATCTCTCAATTGACGGAATCTGTCCCTAACTAATCACCAATTTTTTTCCGGTCTTAGACACTTATACGCAGCGGAAGGGCTATACCAATGCATACCAGGTCGACAACGCCTTTATCAAGTTTGTCAAATCCAGTTTTTATTGAGATCGTATGTAAAATCATTATCAGATCGTTAGCAAAATTGTGTAGAATCAAATGATACTTACTTCAGCTAAGTTGTGTTTGTACCAAGTTACATACAGAAGTTTAAGGCTATTTATTTAGTCCCAACTTGATAATTCGAATACTTCCATCGATGTTTTTGTGTAATCACGTCGATAAGTCCGTGCCCTTATGATGAAAGAAACAAACAAAAAAACAAAACAAAAATAAGTTCATCCGATATTATAAATATATATATTATGCTTGCAATTGCCTCCTTGTACCATGGATTCTCGAATATATCGACACACAAGTACCTTGCCGTCCACCTCATTCAAGGGAGAGAGAGAGAAAGAGAGAGTGATTTATCTGACTAAACAACGTTCTTTCATTGATGCAACGTCCATTTCCAACGCTCGTGTGCCCACAGAACTCATTGATGGATATTGCTTAGCATGCTCTGTACTCTTGCTTGCCTACAGCTACGCAGCCCCATACGGAAGAAGGAGCAATGTCACCTCGATTAAAGCTATCTCTTTCTGACACAGTGGCCCCCTCAGTTGGCTCGCACTTGACAGGAAATCCTCCGTGCACTTCTTGAATCGATAAATCTGTGCCAACCAATGACCTGTCGGTTGTTGGTGATATTTACCTCTTCGGGCCACTGCCGCTTTAGACATGAACTCGTCTAATATTCTGGCCATAGCTATTCAGCCTTTATCATAACCACTTAGATATTTCTTTTCTCCCATAATTGTTGAATTCAACACATCAAAATGAAATCAGAATGCTCATATATCTCTAACCTTGATATACACAGTTGAATCGATTTGTGTAGGGACAGCGCCATGATTCTTTCTACATGTCAGTGGTTATAATGTTATGGTTCATTACTATATATGTATTACTATATATTTATATGATTGTCTGAGTTAAGAAACAAATTGAGCAGATATGGACTGTGAATGAACGATGTAAGAATTTGGACTCTTGGCAGTTATCTAGGCCTTCACCTCTCCGATAGGCTGTTTAGTTCAAATGTAAAGAGCAATGTTCTGTTAAAGGGATTACCTATTAGTTGGAGATCTTATTCTTGCAGCAGCCCATTTTCTTCAATTGCTCATTATATTTACACGGTTAACGCCAAACGATACGTTTGTCGTATACATATACATATGTATAGGTTAAAAAGTGCGTACACACAATTACATATGCGTATGTGGGTATGTATAAATGTATATGTATTTTAGAACGATATATTTCGTCAGTTCATTCGAATACCTCATACTACTTATAAAATTCGATAAATACTTTACAATCTGCAGATAAAACAAAAGTGTATAGGTCAATTGGATTGTGCATATGTCATGAAAAGTATATGTTTTTTTTTTCATTTTTTATCTGTTCATGTTCTTCGATTCGACTTTCAACACGGATAAATTCCCGTTGTACATAAACAGGTGTGTATACGAGAGTGTATGTATGCGCACGCACGTGTGTGCATATGTGTGCATGTATTTGTACGTGTGCGTGTATACATATGGAAGTTTGGAGAGGTCTAACTAATGGTGGCATGAAAACCTGCATCGGCGAACCGAGTTCAAATTCTGGCAGAGGTAGTTGAAGCTCATTTCAATTGAGGAAGCCTATTCCTGTAAGAACAGCTTCGCAGTATTGACTGGGAAAATAATCCAATGTGTACGGTATAAGTAAATGAGTACACCCTACCATTTTTCATTTACAGAAAGTTTATTTCCATCGAAACCGAATGAGGGGACAGTTTATTTCAAGTAGAGCATTACACAATCAATTGTATCATCAATCACTATTTATGACCAAATTCTCCAGCATTAAAACTCTGTCGCTAAAAATATTTTTGGGGTGTGTACTCACTTCTGAGCATGAACATACTCATATTTTGGGCACCAGGGTTTCAATGCTGTTGAGTTTGGTCATAAACAATTTCTAATAATATCCGTTTTTATTGTTTAGGGTTCCACCAGAAATAATAAAATCCTGGAATGTTTGGTTTAGAAGGAAATTAACTTTCTGGAAAAAGGTATAGGAATGAACTCATTCATGGCTGATACTGTACGTGCAGATTGATTGATAATCCTGCGTTTCGTGTGCCTTTGTGACTGCACAAGAGCACGCGTGTGTGTATACATGCGCGTGTGAGACTATATTTCAAATTTTCAAATCAGTGCTTTTTTTATTATAACATTGAACTTAAAAAAAAAACAACATCAAGAACAATTCCATCGTTTCAATATATTTCACTAAAATAGAATTGAAGGTTTCTTTGGGTATCTTCGTAAAGCAATAGTTAGCAAGGACATTTCGGAGACCAATACTACTGCAATGAATCACATTTTCCATCAATGCTCCATAATTCTCGAATTGAGCCACAATAAACTAAGCTAAGCAAATATCAGTATTAAATGCTTCTTCAGTTTGATCAGCTTCAGTTTAAGTAATTCGAAAGTGGGAGTTCACTATCCGATGTTTAGTCAAAGACTCATTCTTTAGACATTTTTGTAGAAATATGTTTCTGTTTTGTCCAATATTTCTTAAACTGTTTCAAATAATAATAATAATAATAATAATAATAATAATAATAATAATAATACACAAGTCCATGAAATCTCGATTGTTACTGTCACAACGTTTCGGTCGTTGAACATTACGAACTTCTTTAGGTGTCAGTCGTACTTGGTAACCTTCTAGGAATTTCGAACCGAATCCCTTATTCAGACCACATGAGTTGATTTTTCTCTTTCCCTTTGTCCATACTAGTAGATATATCATACTGGTTAATTATTCTTTGATGATTCATCGTTGTGACGTTGCTTTTCTGTCTTTTCCACTGAATAAGACTTTTTTTTTAGACTACCTAATGCAGGGAATGAACGTCCGGTCACCAGGTTTCTAGATACGCCTAATCGGCTTGATGGTCCAACAGGCCATTAAATGAGAAAATCAAGACACTGCTTCGAGTAAATAAGTGAATGAAAATGATCATCCCTGATATCAGTCATTTTGACAAAAAGCTAATAAAAGTTAACGATGATCTTGGGAACTATTTCTAAGTGAGACAGAGGGTATAACCTTGCTGATCATTATGCATAGGAATGGATGGATATATATATATATATATATATATATATATATATATATATATATATATATATATATATATATATATATATATATATTGAGAGAGAGAGAGAGAGGGGGGGACATAGATAGATAGATAGTTGTAATTATTCTTGACAGATATTTAGACAAAAGCACGTGCTTCTCTGTGCTATGAGGTACTTATTGAAAAAAAAAAGAAGCTAGATTACTATTACCATCACCGTGGTCCTTTATGTAGTCACCATCCCAACCCCTACCTCGACCTCTTTCTCGTCTTCTTTTTTTCTTCCTCCCCTCCGCCAACCTCGAAGCTTCTTCCCCCACCCAAATATATTTGCAGCGTCGGTACGGGCATGGCAGCCTAAACACCAATACTGTATCCTGATTCAGCCCCCACACCCACTTCTCCATCGCAGCCTCGGTCTCCCCCTGCCAACTATTCCGGCAACTACTACTATTATTAACATTTCTCAATTATAAGCGTAGTCTTCGGGAAAATAAGATATTTTGGAATGAAAGACGTTCCGGCAAGAGAACGAAAGGGGAACGGGGATGCGCTCAGAGTTGTAGATGGAAAGTGAAAGTAGAAATGAAGAAGAAGAAGAAGAAGAAGAAGAAGAAGAAGAAGAAGAAGAAGAAGAAGAAGAAGAAGAAGAAGAAGAAGAAGAAGAAAAAGAAGAAGACGAAGAAGAAGAAGAAAAAGCTGTTTGAAAAAGAAGAGAAGCCAGATGAAAAGTGAAAGCAGAGAGAAAGATGAGAAAAAGAACAACAATAAGAGCGAGGAGGAGTGATAAGAAAAGGAGAGTAAGGTGGAAAGTGAAAGTAGAAAAAAAAAAGAGGAGCAGTTTGAAAAAGAGGAAGAGCCAGATGAAAAGTGAAAGTAGAGAGAAAGATGCGAAAAAGAAGAACAACAACGACAAGAGCGAGGAGGAGTGATTGGAAAAGGGGAGGAAGATTGAAAGTGAAAGTAGAAAGAAACAGAAGAAGACGAAGATTGGAAGTGAAGGAAGATGTGAGCCTGAAAGTGAGAGAATAAAATTGAGAAAAAAAAAATGAGAAAAGCATAATAAAAAGTAATAGAAAAAGATGATGATGATGAAGAAGAAGAAGAAAAATAAGAAGAAGAAGAAGAGGGAGAAAAAGAATAGATGAGGAAAAAGAGGAAAAAGAAAAAATTGAATGAGAGATTAAAAAGTTAATGATTGGAAAGTGTTTTAGTAAGTGAAGGAACCGAAAAATATTCGGAGTGAGAGAAGGAACGAATGATTTTAAACTATAAACGAACGAATAGAAACAAAGAAGGACAAGGAAAAGATCAAAAGAAGGAAAGAAATATCTGAATACACACACACACGCACACACACACACACATATATATATGAATGAATATTTGAAAGGAGATAAGCCAAGCACGTAACTAATAATAATAATAATAATGATAATAATGATAATAGTAATAATTATAGAACTAAAAACTAAAAAATAGAATTAAGAAAGAATGAGAGAAAGAAAAATAGGAGAGAAATGAATGAATCAGGAAAACCTGGAAAGATGTTAATCAATGAATGAAAATTGTCGTCCGACTATAATGAAAAATTGAACAAATGGAAAATGAAAACGAAAAAGGAATGGTAAGATAATAAATGAAAGAGCTGAAGAAAATAATTGAAGAAAAAGAAAAAGGAATAGATAAAATAGGTAAAAAAGAGAATCAAAGGAATTAAAGAGAAAGAAACGCAAAATGAATGAAAAGGGAAGCTGACTGATCGACTGACTGAAGAAGAAATATAAACTGAAGAAAGATAGAATGAAGGAGGGAATAAACGCAAGGAATGCCGGGAAATATATAGTGAGTGAGGTAGAAGCATTAGAGAACTAGGCTATAAAATGGTCGAAATTAACAGGAATAAGGAACATAGGAAAGGTATATTAGGTAAACGATATACAGAACGAGAGAAAGTGTAATGTGTGTACGTATGCACTTATTTATTTATAAGTAGATAGATAGAGAGAAGAGAAAAAAAATGTAAATTCGAATTTTTGTAAAAAGAAAAGTCCAAGACTATTTGGAGGCGGATGAATTCGATTGGTCGAAAAAGGAAATGGTAGACAAAAATGGAAGACGCATTGAGAGAGGGAGAGAATGAAAATGAGAAAGAAGGAAAATGAGAGGGAAGTATGATGTATGGAAGAGAGAGAGAGAGAGAGAGAGAGAGAGAGAGAGAGAGAGAGAGAGAGAGAGAGAGAGAGAGAGAGAGAGATTTACGTATAAGATAAGAAAACTCGTTCGGTGGCCCTGAGTGCCGCCGACAGTCCCGCAAGGCCTTGCCAAAGCTCATGAATATTCATGAAGCGTGAAATAAGAGTTTGATGGATGTGTTTGTTGCAAGCCAGCCACGCTTAATCAATACACACCCACACCGACTTACCACCATAGTCTCTCTATCTGTCTCTCTCTCAATTCTCTCTCTCTCTCACCCTCTCTCTCTGGATGTTCCTTTTATTTTTACCTCTTTTAATTATGTTTTACCCCCTCTCTTCAACACACTTGCTCTTCACTCTCACCCTCTCCTTCTTTCTCACATTTTATCGCGACACACTCTCTAAATGCATACTAATATTTGAGTAGAGTCGAAATGCCTATATGTCACTTTCAGTTTTTTTTGCGTATAAATGCAGGAATACATGCAAATATATATATATATGTGCATACACACACACATATGCGTGTAGTCTGTGGTAGATATACGGTAAGCGTATAGATATATACAGACTGTACATAGATACATGCGTAAAGGTATATATATTGAATATAAATATTAGTGTATAGATATGCACACACACACACACACACACACACATATATATATATACCACAAACCCCGCCGACAACAGTCCTATAGTCATGGAAAACCCTCCAAAGATTTTTGTTATTCATAAATAAGTATAAGTGCATGTGTATGTGTATATATATACATATACATATATATATATATATATATATATATATGGCATACAAATTCAATCGTACAGATATGTTATATATATATGTATATATATATATACATATATATGGCATGCAATATATATATATATATATATATATATATATATATATATATATATATATGTATGTATGTATGTATGTATATATAACCGTACATACATGTGTTCTTTTTTTCTTTCATTCCAACTTTTGCCTTTTTCTCTGTTATGCTACTCTTTTATCCGATTCGATAATTTCATACTTCCTACTTTCAGTCCTCTCTTCCTTTTATCATTATTCACAAAGTTACGACTCGAGAGCTTAATCGCAGTACCTCCTGTGAGGATCGAACTCTCGCTAGAAATAACAGTCTGAGAGACGAACTTGCAAACCATTGCTCCACGTCAAGGTGTTATATATTTTTCTCTTTTTCTTCGATTCAAAATTGTCCTGTGAAAGAATTTGTCCAGCGGTATTCAGATTAGCTTGTACGACACAAGGCCCCAAACAGGAGACACCACGTGAAAATTCATATCTTGGTAGTAGCAATGGTGTTTAAGACAAGCTTAGGCTCCAAAGCGAGGAGTCCTATTCTCTTTTTATTTCACCCTTCCTTTCATTCTACCTTTCTTTCTGTTCTTCTTTCTTTCTTTCTTTCTGCATCTATCCCTTTCCATTCTCAACTTCTTCCTTTTTTTTTCACGATTTCTCTCTTTTTATGGTTTTCTCGTTCTTTTGTTCGACCTGTTTTGTTTTTTTTCTTCTTCATTTTCTTTTTTTACGATTTCGTCTTTCCGTTTTTCTTTCTTTATTTCTTGAATTGTACTGTGAGTGAATTAGATTTCTTCCCTTTCCCCCATTCTGTCTTTCAATCTAAGCTTTCTCTTCATACATACGTAATTCCTTCACTCCTCATCTATTTATCTATCAGTCTGTCTATCTATCTATATCGGTCTATTCTTATCTGTCATTCCTATCAATGAAGATATCTATCTTAGTCTATTCCTATCTATCTATCTTAGTCTATTCCTATCTATCTATCTATCTATCTATCTATCTATCTATCTATCTATCTATCTATCTATTTATTTCAGTTCATTCTCCTCTATCATCTATCTATCTCTGTCCATCTCCCTCTCTCTTTCTCTCTCCATCTCTTCTTTCTATCTATCTACAGTGTTTCTCTCCATTTATCCATCTATCTAAGAGAGGAACGATATGAAAAAGAGTAAAATCGTCTATTTTCCAATGTTTTTGATTATTATTTTTTAGTGTTCACCCAAACATACTTAAGATCAATCTCCCACTTGTTCTGATTCTGCAGTTATTTTTCACGTTCTTTATCTCAATCATGCCTCTTCCTTCCGTACAACCTCTTTCTACTCTTCTTTTCTCTCTTAATTTCATAGATTTCCTTCGGAGTATCATTTTCCTTCTATTTTCTTTATTTCAGCTTTTTTCATTTAACAAAGCAAAGATGGGTTAGCTGGACATAATATCAAAATGCACAGCCAGTTATTTTCTCTCAAAAAGATAGGCATAAAAGTGCATATCGAATCTCGATTTTCGATGCTCTTCCCATTTCCCCTATCTTTCCTTTATTATCCATATTCTCCCTCTCTTTCTCAGTCTGTCTGTCTGTGTGTCTCTCTCTCAGTCGCACACACTTTCTCTCGTTCAGTCATCTCATTTCACTCCTTTAACCAGACCTCATCTCTCTCTACTTCAAACAGAGTAATTTCTTTTTAAATCTCTCTCTTTCTCTCCCTCTTTCTCTTTCTCTCCCCATTTCCTCTCTCCATTTCTCTTTCTATTTCTCAGCTTTTCTTTTCTCTCACTCCTTCCTCCTTATTCAGATCTCATTCGTTTTCTCGGTCTCTATCAAGCACTCACCGCTCCCTATCATTCACTCTCTCTCTCTCGTTCGCTCTCTTTCAGTTCAACTCTTTCAACAAGACCTTATACTTCAATTTCAAATTGAGTACTCTCTTCTCAATCTTCTCTCTCTTTCTCTCTCTCTCACTCTCTTTCTCTTTCTCGCTTTTATTTTCTTATTTTTCACTCCCTCCCCCCTCTTCATGTCTCATCCGTTTTTTTTTCTCTCTCTGTCTCTTTCTTGCACTCATCCTACGTTGTTGGCAGAGCTTCCAATAAGCTGCTCCTGCTGCTGCTACCAAAGTTGCGGCTGGTGGCCTGCCCGAACCAACAACACGGGATAGGCAGCAACGATGTCGGCACGCATCGAACACAGGAAAATATACGACTCCCACACGCGCACACACTTTACGTTCGTGTGTACACACGTATGCAGTACGCATTCGTACACATTTATAGACGATGTTCGATAGAAGCCGTCGTCATCAGAATCAAAGTACGTACATACATATAGATTGCTCTAGCACAGGCACATGCAAATCGTATTGAAATCTACTAAGGCTAACTGAACCACTTACGCTTCAAGTTTTTGTCTGTCTTTCTGTCCGGCTGTCTATCTATCTACCTATCGATCTATCTATCGAAATCTTTACCAACATATATCCCCAAGTTCCTCTCTTTCCGCCTGTTTCAGTCTCTCACCCCAAATCTTTATATATACATTGATATATAAGAGAGAGAGAGAGAGAGAGAGAGAGAGAGAGAGAGAGAGAGAGAGAGAGAGAGAGAGAGAGAGAGGAAGAAAGACACATTAGATTTAGAGAGAGAGAGCATTGTAAGCGTTCTATACATACATCTTATGTTTGTCAGATAGGTCTATTCAAATAAAGATTAGAACATACACACAAATACATACATTTATTTTTAAAGAGAGAAGGAATGATAAGGAGTTGGTATATACATATTTTCACGGATATTTGTTCTTGAAAAAAGCTCATATATTTATAAAGTATTCAAATATATATGTTTGGGTAAGATAAAACGCACGTCAAAGAAGATTTCTAAATGAAGAATGAGATTCAAAAATATTATCTATCTATCTATCTATCTATCTATCTATGTAGTGAGCTACCGTAGAACAGTACCAGGCCAGATGGTAGAAAAGGGAATAGAGATACACTATTTATCTATCTATCCAACTACTTTGAGATTAATATTGGAATATACAAAGGTATGGAGAGGGACATATATTGGCAATGATGTTCAAGAGACAACATATATTCATCTTGCACCTTGGTCAGCCATGCCATAAGGCTCCAAAATAAAGAAAGACGGAGATAGTGTAAATGAAATAAAAAATTAGATTAGTAAATAAAGTATAGGTCGAAGACACAATAAAGATTGTGAAAAATAAAAAGAGAGGGAAGGAAGAGGACAGAAGACTTGAAAGTAATGGAAGAAAAAAGAAGAAAAATTAGACATGAAAAGAGAAAGGATAAGTAAAGAGATACGGGGAAAGAGTCTGAGAAAAGGAAGAACAGAGAAAAACCCCGAAAGCCATAGAAAGAATGAAATATACAAAGAAAGAAAGAAAGAGAGAAAGGAAGAAAGAGAGAAAGAAAGAAAGAAGAAATGTACAAAAGAAAGGAAGGAAGAAGAAAGAACGAAGAAAGAACAAAATAGAAAGAAAGTAAAATGAGATATGATAGGAAGGAAGAGAGAAAGCAAAAGAAATATATGGGGTGGTGAGAAAGGAGGAAATAAGACATATATAGAGAACCAAAAAAGCATGGAAAGAAAGAAAAAAGAGAGCGGGAAAGAAGAAAAGAAAGAAAGAAAGACAAAAAACGAAAGAAAGACAGACGAACAACCAAAAATAAATTAGACAGAGGAAAGATTAGTGGAAAAAGAGAAAGAATGAAAAATGGTAAGGAATGTAAAGAGAAAGAACTCATGAAGAAACTCGACCGAGATCTTTCGCTTCTAAATGATCGTAAAAGAATGACTGTTCATTGATTCCTTCCCACGGTCCAGCTAATAACGCAAACGCTATGAGACACATATCATCCTCCCCACCCTAACAACTTGGCGAGCGCGGACGGGGGCATCAGCACGCAAGAGATGTCAATGAACTACTTCGAGTAGTAGTAGTGATAGTAATAACAGTGGTAGTTGCAGAAATATTATTCGTCGTAGTTGTTAGTAATGGTCATATGGTGGTGTTTGGTGTAGTTGCCGCGGTAGTTAGTTAAAGATTGAGAAAAAACAAGCCGTAAACATGACGGTCGAGGAGAGACCGTCACGTTGCACGGTGCCAAGGTCTAGAGACTCTTTCCAGCAAATAATACACGTACACACGAACATACACTCACAAGGCTTCACCTAGGTATACAAGAGGGTAGGCATATGCGATTTGAGTGCGTGCACACGGATTTCTACCAATCATTAAATTATTTACAGTTAGTTACTGTTAGTTTTAAGGGGTTCTGTACAAGAATTATATCGTATTATGTCTTTTTGTCTCTGAGTACGTCTTTTTTCCTGCTTTCTTTGTTTCCTTCTACCTAACGTTCCTTTCCCTCGTTTCTTCATACTTTCGTTTTCTCTTCTTCCCTCAAAGCTCTGCCTCTTCATTATCTCGTTTCTTCCTTTCTTTTTTCCCCTCTCTTTTCCCTCTTAATTTCACCGCCTTTCTTCTCTATTTCATGTACTCCTCTAATTTTAAACTACAGTAATTTTCTTTCTTTCTTTCGTCCTTTCTTTCTTTTTGTTTTTTCTTCTCCTTCATCTTATTCTTCTTCACCTCATTTTTTTTTGTTATTTCTTCAGTATTGCAGGGTTTTCTTTAATCCTCCCTCTTTCTCTGCTTCTCTAATCTTGAAAAAAATATTTTTCTTGTCATTTAGCCCAATAACTAAACATCTATTCTGAATCTGTCCATATCTATCTATCTATCTATCTATCTATCTATCTATCAATCAATCAATCAATCTATCTATCTATCTATCTATCTATCTATCTATCTATCTATCTATCTATCGATCTATCTATCAATCTATCTATCTATCTATCGATAGTTTCTCTTCCTAAAGTTGTTTATTTCGATGTATTTCCCTACTACTTCGGTTTTTCGTCTCTCTCTCTCTCTCTCTCTCTCTCTCTCTCTCTATATATATATATATATATATATATATATATATATATATATATATATATATATATATCTTTTAAAATTTTCTGCTTTCTCCTCGGACTTCTCATTGCTTACTTTTTTCTCATTTTTTCTTGCAACATCTTTCCTTCTCTCTCGTCTCCTTTCTTCTTCTCTCTCGTCTCCTTTCTCCTCATCTTACAATTCCATTCTTCCTTTCTCATCCCCTCTCTCTTTCTTTCTTTCTCTCTCTCTCTTTTTTTTTTTTTTTTTCGATTCAGCTCTCCGATTTTCTCTCTCTCTCCGATGTAGGAGAAACACCACTTCAAAAGAAATTTGTATAAGAGACAAAGGGGAAAATCGATGTAATGGGTCTCAGCATGAAGCAATAAATCATATAAAAAAATATGGCTTCTCGGGGAACTTAAAAAAAGTCTTACCTGGCAGAGAGAAAATAAAACGAATTTTACATATTAAAAACCTTGCGCAACGTATACATACATTTGTATAAAGCTATAAGTCTTCGTGCAGGGATAGCTGAATACGTGTCTATCTGTATGTATGTCTGTTTACGTCAATAGGTCTATCGGTTGTCTTTTCTTACTTTATTCTTACTTATCTATCTATCTATCTATCTATCTATCTATCTATCTATCTATCTATCTATCTATCTATCTACCTGAATCTCTCTACACACATCTATATCTATCAATATCTGTATCTCTCTCTGCATATATATACGTCTAGATATATATGTCTATCTATCTATATACAATTATCAGTATCTGTATCTCTCTCTATGCATATACATGTATGTATGTATGTATGTATGTATGTATGTATGTATGTATGTATGTATGTATGTATGTATGTATATCTATCTATCTATCTATCTACCTGAATCTCTCTATTTATATCTATATCTATCAATATCTGTATCTCTCTCTCTCTCTATTTATATATACATGTATGTCTATTCATCTATCTATCTATCTGAATCTCTATCTCTCTATCTATAT
>OY735210.1:14682759-14910259 GCA_963457665.1 Thysanoteuthis rhombus
CGAAAAACGAGAGAGAAAAAAAGTAAGCAAACAAAAACCAAAAAAAAAAAAATAAAAAATGAAAACTCCAGCGAACCATAATAGCGGCAGCGCCTTAATCCCACATTTTTTGCACCACCACGACCCCGATAACTCAGCCTGACACACGATTCTTACCATTTTTTTTTTCAAGTCTCGAGACACTCAATAATCTTTCCCATATAAATTAATGGTAATTGCCTTTTTCGTTTTACGTTATTTTGGCTTACGGAAGACTTTCATAGGAATGTTCTACTTCTGAATAGCAAAGGGCAACCTGTATATCCACGATTTTTTCATAGGGATTAACTTGTGACGAAATAACTAGGAAGAAAAAAAAAATTAACCCTCATCCTCCTCTGAAGCAGCAAATTCCGACACTATTCATTCTAGGTTTTCTTCAAATAATACCAGACTATATCTGAAAGATAAGAGTCAGATTTTGACAGAGGAGTTTCTTAGAGAGACTTGGCAAGATGTTTTTTTCTCTTTAGTTTAACGTACACGTAAAACTTACACGTAGTGACAGACCAGAAAGTTTGTTCTGAATCATGCTTAGCTTGATTTACTTCGTTGAAGAAAAAAGAGATGAAGCAACGTCTTTACCAAATAAGCAATACGTAGAGCCGGTACCCTACAAAAATAGTTACAGTATAAAAGTTTAATTATTCTACCGATGATAACAGGCCGGGTTGGTTACTCAATAAAAACCGTCACGTGACCAATGTCTTTTAGTAGCATGCCGTGTTGGGGATGATCAATCAAAACCTCGGAAGGAGGATGATCAATAAATAAATTACTTATCTCGCTATTTGTTGGGCTCATAATCACCAAATAGGCTGAATTTTCAACAACAAAAAAAAAAGAAAAAGAAAAAAGAAAGTGGGTATAGACTAGGCACCGATTTAGCATAAACTTTAATTGCAAACTGAAATTTTCCCCACACAAAAAAACAAAAACAAAAACAAACTTTTCTCGGGGGAAGATTTAAAAAAGAAACAAGAGACATGTTTTTAGTTGACATAGTGTTGGTTAAAGCCATCTAGCTCCATTGGTGCGGCCTGTACCTGTGATATATTCATAGCAAGCAAATCAACCACACCGACCTAAAAACTGAGAGAAACATATGTTGACAGTTTTGTTGGTGGTTTCTGATATTACAACAATGACAACCACTTGGGCAGGTGACCGATTGGTTATCGAAATAGAATATAGTATCAGGAAATCGAATTCAAACCTCGATCATTTCACTTTAATGCCCTTGGGAAAAGTATGCATCCCCCATCCTTCCAGCATATCAGGCGTGGCAGGGTCAGGCCCATCACCTGCCACGTCTTATATTCACTTGCGAAAGGCCTAGGTCCAACAACAGACATTATAACGAAAAAATACAGTATCCGTATCTTGTATAAATGAATCGCCATAGCTTGCTTGTGCACCTTGACTAAATAACTAGAAAATTATTCAAAATTAAAAAAACAATGGACTTATGATCTGAAATTACCCGAAAAAATACTAGTACAATATTTGGGCATTGTTGGTTTTAAATGACCGTAAAGAAAACTACCTTTCCCCCAAAGCACTTGCTTGACGAAAAAAAAAAAAAGACGCATTTTTGGGGTGGTGCTTCGTGTTATACTCATGCAAACTTTTTACATAACAGCCCCCCCAAATGTGACCAGGAGCACCTGGACACACAAGCGTGCGCACACACATACAGGCAAGCAAAAAGAGAAGTATCTTTAACCTTCTCAGCTGGTTGGTTGGACGGGCCATTTGTGGGGCTACAGTTAGTCGATAATAACACTTCCCTGGGGCCTAATTCAGAGAGATTCTTGTTACGACCCGGGGTGATGAAGTGATCGGATAATTTTAAGTGTTCATAATCGTAATTGCTAAAATAAAAATAATGAATAACTATAATACTATAATTACTTTAATTTGCATTTCAAAGTATTTTCATATCGAGCAGTTGGGGGGGGGAGTATTTTTTTTTTCTAGCTTTCCAGGAATCTGTACAGTGGCCGAAGACGAAAGCAGCAAGAGATTAGGTGCCTGGATTTTTCGTGAGAGAAACAAATGCCCGGTTGTTAAGTTACGCACGCTCAAGCTAGCAGATCTGAGAGCGTTCTTCTACGCCGATCACAACTCACACACAGACACAAAGGCAAGAGCCAAGCTATGGGTACGTCGATTACAAGAGTGACTTGAGGTGGCGGAGAATTTGGAATGGGATTTGGTTGTGTTAAATACATAGCAAAAACAATGGAAGAGAGAATAGAAATACAAAGTAAGGAAAAGGTAGACAAATACATAGATAGATGGATAGACTGAGAAGAAAAAAGAAAGATTTTAACGAAGATGGATAAGTAGACGGACAGATAGATAGAAAAATGCCACACAGGAAGAGTGATGAATAGTAAGAGAAAGTAGTATATATATATATATATATATATATATATATATATATATATATATATATATATATATATATGTGTGTGTGTGTGTGTGTGTAATGAAGTAAGGATTCGTTACACTAACACGTTTATATTTCTGCCCTTTTGGGGCTTCAGGCAAATGTATATCTATATATATATAAATTGACAAACTGACCCAAGTGTTCAGTTTATGTGTATTCAGCTGTATCCACACACACACACACACATGCACACACACACACACACACACACACACACACACACATACACACACACAAACTAAGGGGAGTTGTATGTGTAAGATTCTGTAAGAATCTGATTGTACACTTCTGTATACGATGTGAAAAAATCGCCTCAACAGGCTGATTTGTTCTTCGTAAGAGATTTCGAGCACTGTTACCAAGTATGGTTTTTTTTATACCTAAAACTTGACTCAAAAATTGTTGAAATCAGATGGATTTTTAATTTCCAACTAACTTTATAACTAAAAATGTTACGCACACACACGTACACACACACACACACAAAAAACATATACATACATATATATATATATATATATATATATATATATATATATATATATATATATATATATATATATAAACGAGTAAATATGTTTTCAATGGTTTATTAGAGATAGTACATTCTACTTAACTTAAAAAGATTTTCAAGTGAAACAGAATTTACTATCTATAATGCCCGTTTGTAAACATTTTTACTCATTTCATAACCGCTCTACTGATGATATCGAGCAATTTCTTGAAGATTTACTTAATACAATAATATATATGCACACAATTGTTGTATATCTATTATTGTCCATATACATATATATGTGTGTATGTGTATATATTCTTTAAAAGCCCGCTTTACTAACGGAATAAGATAAATATATGAGATTCCAGAAGAAATCGATGATTAAAATTGCGCATTTACATTATTTAATCTTACCAGATTTAATTTTCTATTGTTGATTTTTACAGGATAAATTGAAAAAAAATAAAAAATCAGCCAAACATTGCCAAAAAATGGCCAATTTGGCAACCCTGATTTCGAGATGCCAGAACTAGAGTTACGGGAAATAATTTTGTACGTAAGTGTATGTATGCGTGGAAAAAGAATAATGGAATAAATAAACGAACAGAGGAGACAGAAAGTCTCTTAGCGTTGCGCTGCGATGACGTTGCGGCCCGCTACGACGGTGACGACGACCACGACGACATTGGCGCGTGACTCCGAAGTGTCTTTAAAATAAAGGCACACTGAATTAATCTACCTTCACGTCTATTTTTTCTCCTTTTTCTTCTTTTTCTTCTTTTATTTATCATTTATTTATCTATTTTTGCTGTTCGATGTCTGTTTTATTTTCTTACTTTTTTGTTTGTTTCCCATTTCTCAACCTGTTTGTCTATCGTGTGTTTTATCTTAAACTAGTTATTCCCCGTTGAAAATTTCACTGATATATTTGAATTTCTATGGAGAAATAATATATATATATATATATATATATATATATATATATATATATATATATATATATATATATATATATATATATATATATATATATATATATATGCATGTATGTGTGTGAGAAATGAATGACAATATTGGAAGTTTTGTTTTGAAATTTTTTGAGATTTTTATTCTGACGTTTTGTTCATTTTATGGACATCTTTCAGAGTCAAATAAAGGGAGAAATTAAGGAAGTATTTTTTTAAAAATGCCACTGCTGGTGGGTTTTTTGAAACAGTTATACGTTCGACCTATGTTGGATGTTAATAGGAATATGAGTGAGGATATGCGTGGGGGGGAGATGGAAAAGTTGTGTCGTTGAAGCTTGTATTAATAGAAGATGAAGGAACAACATGTCGTTAGGCTGATTTTGGTAGGTGGGGAAATTCTATCTATGTTGTGATACGATAGGAGGGCTTCTTTTTAAGTACCGGACTACACGAGGTACTCCTGCTGGTACACTCCCAATAGGGATTTGTCAGTTTATATCGATTTACATAAGCTCTATCCTTCATATCGAGAACTTTTCATTCATTGATAACTCAACAAGGGCCGGGTTTGTACCTCGGAGGCCGGGGCATTTCAGGTCCTGTTGGCTTCTCATGCACATGAATTGAAATATACAGAAAATCAAAAAAGTTAAAAAAATTCATATCAAAATCTCTTTGTAGCATGTGATTAGAACTGACAAGTTATACATACGTAGAAGGGTTAAAGAGTTATATATCTGAAGTAAATACATGCCTGAAAAGCTCCATGTAGATTTTTAGGTAAGACGGAATTATTTCCGTCACTCATACTCCAATTCCTGCATTTTATTGACGTATGTAAAGAACTGAAGGCACTTTAAATGAATTACAAGCAGTAATCATTGATATATCTTTTATTATATTATATAATGGAAGCTCGGGGCAATCGCCCCTTTTGCCCTCATACAAATTCGGCACTGACTAGAACAATAGACTCTATAGATTGATTTGAACTTGAAATTGTCTTATGGATTCCTTATCTAGAGATGAAGTTTTCCACGCATTTCCCAAATCTGTAAAAAGTGATTGGCACCAGTGCCTTTAACCTTTTACCATCTGTAATCTACCTTAAATTGCTTCAGTAGCACTTCGAAAAAAAGATTTGAATGTTTTACTATCTTTGAGACAATGCTCTCATTTTTTTTAACCTGCCTCGTGAACGTAAAAGCTTTAATTGCAGTCATTGGATGACCCATTCAAGTAAGCAGAATATCTAGAAATACATATTTTGGAATTGCAAAAACGCGTTGTGCTAAAATCATTTGTAAGAAACTAGAACTTTTGGTGTTCGGTCGTGAGAGAACAAATCCTTTGCAAAACAGTACAGCATACAGGATTAAATCGCTATGGATGTCATAAAAGCAAAATATAGATCCAGTCTTACCTATGAGCATCTTGGTTATTGTTAACGAACAGCAATATAATCCTACTATCTTAGGAATTCTATCTAATTAGTTCATTACTTTTTTTAGTTATTTGAATTTGTTCTGTTTTGTGGATAGGACTCATCTTTTCACACTGGGATTACACGTTATATCAGCCATGAAGTTTATTATTAAGTCAAACTATGAAGATACCTCGATTTTTTTCTCCAGAAACTTGCTGTTCTGCGGTAATTCAACTTGTTCATTATCTTAAATCGGAATTAGATATTATGTATGTTTTTAAGTCCGAGTATAAATTTGATTTGAAAAGTAAATGGTGTACGACGCATTATTAGTAGTCTTTAAAGTGCTTTTCGACACAAAAAGCCTGTGAGGCGCTTATTCAAAGGAATGTATGTGTTGCAAACAAGCCTCGTATAAAACTAAAGTATTGAGTTTAGCACCGTATTACTATGAAACTACCACTTTCAGAGCCAAAAACGATCAGTAATTTAGAAATCCACCATGCCCCACGAGCACAATTTTCCAACAATGTGAAAATAGCATGAAGTTGTGAACATTAAACATAAATGAATAAGTAAATGTGCAAGTTGAATAATGTGGTCTCTAAAAGGAAACAACATAATTCCTACAGAGTTAAGAGTATTGCATTATTTTCGTAGCCCATAATCCATTTACTCTGGATCCGAAACACAAAGAATAATTCCATTTATTCAAAACAATTTAAGGTGTTATAATAAAATGAAACTGAAAATGAATTCCAGGCAGTAATAATCAATCAGACAATTATTTAGAAAATAATTATCCAAGTATAATATTCTTGTGCAGGGGGCCGGGGCAATTGACTTTTTCTGCTCCTATCACTCTGGCCCTGAACTCAACCCTAAGTCATAATAACTGTACAAACGGGGCGAATACTGGATTTTGAGCAGGGAGGGCGTCCATTCTTTTTCTCTTCTTCCATACCTCAAATAGGTAACAAATACAATATTTGTTCTTGTACTTGAAGTTTATTTATGCTTATTTTGTATTATTTTTGGAAAAAAAATTTCTTTTGATGTTGAGAAAATGTTTTCAGCTTGTCTCTGCCCGGGCAGGGGAGGGATCAGGACTTCCTGGACCCCCTCCAGGTTTGTGCTTAATTATATATATATACACACACATATATATATATATATATATATATATATATATATATATATATATATATATATATATATATATATATAATGTAAACTTTCGATTTATTGTCACTGCTGGAAATTTTATCAGTCAAATTTTATATAGCCCCAAAGTATCTACCAAGTCATCTCGAACCTACCACTATCATGACGTGACTTTATTCAATTTTAGGATCTTGGTACAAGCAATTAAGTTATATTTTTATTTACATCTGTCATTTTATTCAGTATTAGGAAGTTCATCAGCTGTTTTATCATATCTGTCTGTAGGACTGGATGCCTTAATGCATACCAATAATTTATCTTTGCATCTAATCCATTTCAGCAGAATTGTTACATTTGAGTCGAAGGATCCATTGTTATAGACAGAAGTACAGATAAAAAAAAATCATCTTTCATTAAGCCTAGATTCGAATAGTCTCACACTTTCAGCTCTGTTTCTTCATGGTTTTACATTTACTCATTACTTGTTATACTCTTTAATTTTCCTGTAATATTATTGCAAATTTAAATCTTTATTTTTGTTTCGTTTTGTTCATTCATTCGTTCGTTCTTTAATATTTTTCATATGGACACTCTTTCATCCTAATCATTCTTTTTCCTCTCTTCCTTCTTTTCCTTCCTATCAGGTTTATTCATTTCTTTGCCATTTTTTTGTCTCCAGTAAATCCTACCAATTTTTTCATTGCTTTTTCACATTCCTTCTATTCATTGATTCCTTGTTTGCTAATATATTCTCCTCATTCTTTCCTTCATTGGGGGTGGGGGTGGGGGTTTAGTTCCCACTTTCTCCTTTGTTTCTTATCTTATCAAATCTACTAATTTCTTTTTATCTTTCTTTTCTTATTAATTTTCTTACTAGTTTGTTTATTTGTTTATTTATTTTTCACATAATTTCTCCCGTTTTCTTTCTTTCTTTCTTTTCTTATTATTTTCCTTACTATTTTGTTTGCTTCTTTCTTTCTTTTTCTTATCATTTCTTCTCTTTCATTTTGATAATTTCTCAGTTTTCTTTATTTCTATTCTCATAATTTTTCTTACTGTTTTCTGTCTTTCTTTCCTTGTTTCTTTCTCCTTTCATCTCTTTCTCTCTTTTTGTATTTATCATTTCTCTTATTGCTTTCTTTCCTTTTTTTTAAATAATTATTTCTCCTACTATATTCTGTCTTTTTCTATCCATCTTTGATCTCTTATCTCATCTTGTTTTCTTTCTTTCTCATTATCTATCCTTTTTTTCTTCTATCTTTACTCGTCATTTCTTCCGCTGTTTTCCATCTTTGTTCCTTCCTTCCTTTCATCCTTACTTCTCTCATCTCTTCCTTTCTTTACTATTATTCCCATTGTTTTCATTCATACCCCCCAATCGTCCCGTTCTTTCTTTATTCTTTTCTCCCATTATTTCCCTTCCTTCTATCATTCTACCCCGAGAGCTTGCTTCGTAACTGAAATAGTTGCCCCCCTCCCCTGTAGCACCTATAAGTTGTGTTTGAGCCCTGGTAAAACCGAAGGTTTTAAATGCTGATTTCCAAGATCCTTCTACTCGAACGACCAGACGAATCCAGTAGATTCATGTTCTAGTGAAATCTGTCACTCCTACGTAATCCATGTACATTCTATCGCCTCATCTTTCTTGCTTTTGCACCTAGTCGCTTCGTATACCTTTTAGTATTACCTTATGCACTCGTGTATAGGTCGGTTTTTGTAGATCAAACCATTGGATCTCACATGGGTAAGGTTGAACTTCAAACGCAATAAGAGGACTAAAACAACCCTTGGCTTTAAAAATGATATATATTTGATGGTTACTGCCAGCAAATTACGGATATAGTAATACACACCAATTATTAATGAAAAGAAGCCTAACGCCCCAAATAAATACGCTCATGAACTTAAAAGTGCTTCTTCTCATATAATATGATACGACTCACGTGCGGGAATAATCCCTCAAAAATCGAGATTGACCTATACACGAAGCACACCAGAAAATAACGAATTCGAGATAATAAATAAGGGTGGACTAATACCCAGGATCGATTATACTCAATATCGACTTATACTCGAGCAAATACGGTATTTCTTGTCTCCTTTCATTCTGCTGCTCTCCCAGCCAGCAACCGATCTCTGTATCTTAAATGCACACTTCTCTTTTATCCGACTTCTTGAACTGGTTGTTTGTTGTTCTCTCAGGTAGCATTACCGCCAAAGAAATATCGAGTCGAAAAAAAAAATCGTTACTCGTTCCCATCAACATCACACGACGTCACATGCTCTTACTGATACATTGAAAGCAGGGATGCAGTGCTACCGGAGCTTGCCGTAGCGCTGCTCTTGCACTTCTGTGAAAAGACGAAATAGACGAACAAGACAAAACGCTCAATTTGTGTATCTGTTCATTTCATATGCTGGGCAGCTTCTCTGACCTATTCATATATCTTCATTTATACCCAAACAGAGCAAAAACATAAATGTGTTTGTTTACCAAATCCTTCATTTTATCATATTTTGAGCTCTACTTACTTAACTTTATGTTGAATGTATCGAGCAGTTTATGAGATAGACTTATCACACATCGGATATCAAAATACTGATTCGTATTTTCATATATATATGTACACACTATATATATATATATATATATATATATATATATATATATATATATATATATATATATATATATATATATACACATATATACACACACACACACTATATATATATATATATATATATATATATACACACACATATATACACTCACACACTATATATATATATATATATACACACATATACACACACACACTATATATATATATATAAATATATATATATATATATATATATATATATATATATATAATGCATCATCAACCTGAAATTAAATGATAAAATAGTTAGAAGACAATGCGTTGGAATAGAAAGGGGCTTGTGTGACACACTGTTGTGGATTTTAAGAAACTATGTATAAAAACTGATTAAATATTTGTCACTTTTCAGCATTGCAACAAGATGAAAGATCAGTTGTTTATCATGTAACTGTTACGGGGATTTAAAAAAAAACAAAACAGCTATATTAACGCTGCTCCCCAGCAGTGTTGATCAAACAATACCTCTCTTTCAGCTATGGTTTTAATATATAGCTTATGTTTTACATGTAGTTTGTTATCTTATATAGAGTATTATCAAAATGTATTGTACATGGATATTATTTTATACATTTCATTTGTTCACTTTCATATATATATATATATATATATATATATATATAGAGAGAGAGAGAGAGAGAGAGAGATAGAGAGAGAGAGAGAGTGGGAGAGAGCGAGTGAGTGAGAGATAGAGGTTATATAGGAAATGCAAGAGTTTTGTCAGCCCTGACACGCTGGTTAAAAAGTTAAAAAAAAAAAAAAAAAGCATCTGCTCCACAGAGTAGGCCTATCTCACAAGCCATTGATAATTACTTCAATTGTGACGAGATACTCGATCACGGAAAATGGAATTGGGGAAACGAGTTCAAACTCTGTCTGAAATAATGGGAAAGGCAAGAACCCGTCTCTTATCGTCTAGCTATGCATAGATAGCAGATCAGAGAGGGTTTTTTTAGCTTAGTCTAAGAGAAGGACAGCGTTTATTCTAAATCGGAAAAATCCTATCCCCCGCCCAACGTCGTTAGTGGTGGGTAACAGACAGGGAAGAGAGCACGCTCCCGAAAAGTACTGTTACGTGGAACTTGGTGAAGCTTCGATAGTCCTGAAAAACAGAAGAGGATTATCATAAATTGTTTAAGAAATGATGGAAAATAAGAATGGACGGACTAAATAACACAACGAAATATAGTTTACGAATGGAAGAGTTTTAAAGAATTAGATCTGTACGGCGTAGGAAGAAATGGAGCAAGGATGATAGTGTTGTGCCAGTTTTTTAAGAGGGGTCTGTCTTCATCAGCAGTTCTCAACTTTTTACCATCACACCTTCCCTTTATTAGTTTGATGTTGCCTCCATGTTCCCATCTTTGACCAAATTTGTTGGAATGGTTACAGTAAATCTGTGAACAAATAAGTTTTAATATGTCATGTTCATGATATTATGCAAATGCTTCTTTAAAGCATTCTCAAAATAGCTAGAGAAATACAGACATTTTCCTTTCTTAACATTACTCACAAACGATGTATTTATATCGATGCTAGTAAATCCCCGTGGAAAAAAAAAATCACGGATATACGTCTAGTTATAAGAAACAGCGTTCGTATAAAATCCTTACATCAAAATCTTAAACCGAAATGGCATAAAGTCAAGGAGCAATTGCATTACAATTGATCTAAATTAATGATAAAGAGTTTTTCACACACTTTCAGGGAATCGAACCCAGACTCTCCTGCACGCGAGGTAGATGTGCTAACGATCTGAGCAAACGACTAGAACTTCTAAAAACGGTTAAAAATGAACAATTCAAACGGTATTCTTTTTCCAAAGATCCTCTAATGATATGCTATCTAATTAGAATTCTCCAGTTAAAGTGGTAAGAAATCAAATACAAGCCTGGATTATGACTTCAATATCATTGAGCATTTTATTATGGATTAAAGATCAGAATACTCGAATATATGATAATCTGTTGAAGTGTACTGTAAGATTTCATGACCCAATTCTATAAGCTATGATGCACTCAGCTGAGAGATTTTATGTCTTGGACTGCCATGGAACATTCCATTTAGTTCATATGGGACCCATGGTGGAGAAAACGGAAATTTCTTGTGTATCAACAGTTTTTTATTGGGCCACAGGGTTTCCAAGTTATTTCTAATAGTTTGGTTTTGAGAACACGTATTCATTTCAATAATTTTACACCTTCGATTCTTGTATGCAAACTGTTTTGCTTTCACCCAAATATGGAAATCTAAAACTCGCAGTTTTCATTTTTATCTTATGTTAATGGACAATAACTATCGATTCCAGAAACTTACGTCAATATTTACGACAGTTGAAATACCAACTTAGTTACAGTAACTGATGTGAGTAGTTTATTAACCATAGAATTGACAGATATTTCAACAGAAAGACATACGCATTCAAGCCAGCGTACATATCATCATGCTACATCTGTGATGATTGCAATTACATTAACCTCTGCCATGTCTTACCAGCGAACCTTCCTATCTCATCCATCCATCAGGTCTTTCCTACTGCGTTTACTGTCCCATGGGCACGATTCGGTTAGCCTTTTACTCCATCTGTTCTCACCTCTTCTTTGTAAGCGTTCAACCCATAAACATTTTTGTTACTCAATTGTTTGAAGAATATCCTTCAATGTAGTCTTCCTCCTGATTCATGTTGATATTCTTTCACCGCTAAGGGTTCACTAGTGTTATTCTTTCCATGACTCTCTGAGCGATTCTAAGTCGGTTATGTATATTTTGTCAATTTCCATGTTGAGCATCCCTAATACAATTATGAGTAAATAAATATATCACTCCATTCGGTCCTACTGACTGTCTAGTTCTGTGTAGGGCAGGGGTACAGCATCTGGGTCTGAAGCAGAGGTTTCGACCCAACGTAGCAGTACTAGAAGAGATACTGAATATTATAGCCACACTGAAGAGTTGTAATACAACGAAACAGCTGTCTGTTGATGACACAAGTGTATATATATGTGTGTGTGTGTGTGTGTGTGTGTGTGTTTAGAAAGTATCCAGTAGTTTTCTATCATGAAAAAGTGGACTACCCAGGGCAATAACACTTTAGTTCCTTCATAGTACATCATTTACGACCTCATGCACTTATTCACACCCCTTTCACTTGGGGAAAAAATTCACAAAATCCTATTTCGGAGTTGCCATCATCTGCTTAAAACTGCTCAATCTAATCTCGTCGACGGTCCAAAATATCTTTCCTTTCAACTGCAAAAAGGTCAGAAGTGACAGGGAACCAAATCTGAATTTTAGATTCGTTGGCTGTTGAGAGACTTGGGTGATGTGATGTTTTCTCAGGCTTGGTCAGTGTGGATGCGACGGTTACACAGCACAGAAGGTCATTCCATAGTGTCTCAATATTGAATCTAGAACCTCACTGGTGAGTTATCCATCACGTATGCGTTGTAAAGTTCTCTCTGATTGGTCGCCAAGCTACGTGTAATTCGCCAAGCTGCTTCTCAAGTAGTTTATGTATATATACAATGATGAGCTAAAATATTATGACCAACATGCGGTAAGAATGTTACCTACTGTCTCATTACAACTGTGCATCTTAGGGTCTTATATATATATATATATATATATATATATATATATATATATATATATATATATTTATATATATATATATATATATATATATGCAGGTAAGGTGATCCCGAGTTCTTCACTTAAATGTAATAAAATTCGCAGCTGTTGGTGAGAAGTGATTTGAGTGACTTTAATAAAATCCAAATTATTTTGCAAGAGCCCGAGTTTAGCGCATTTCCGAAACAACACAGCCAACGTTATGCTCGCATTCAGTGGTCATGTGTACTTACAGGCAGTTCCAAAGGAGGGGGAAATCCCCAACCGCTGTTATTGAAAGCACAAGGCATTGATGCAGGATATCAAATGAGACTTTCCTACTTAGTACCATCAAATGGGGTAACTGTGGCACAAATTGTAGATTCATCCACGATGAGGGAAGGAATGCGTCACAACACTGATACATTGATACCTGTAGCGCTTTGGGTTGCGTAGCCTCAGGCTACTCAGAGAACCTGTCGCCTACAGCATTTCGAATGAGCATGCGAGCGTTGGAAGTTGACAGTATATCAATAGAAGAAGGTTGCCTGGTCCGATAAATCGTGCATTCTCCTGAATCGAATGGTTGGTAGTATACGCATCGTTATTCTGGGGGAGCGATATCCCCATGACACACTGTTGGAAACAATAAGCCTGTAAAGGCAGTATTATGGTCTCAGCTAAGTTCTGCTGGAAAATAGATGCGCATATTACTCTTATTGGAGTTGTTTTGTCTCATTCCGTTTACTCATCATCGAAAACCAGGTACACCTTTTCATTGCAACGGTCATTAATTAAGCCAGTGATGTCTTTTAGATAGACCTTACGCTCTACGACGATAAAGACGTTGTATTGGGCTGGTTTCAAGGATACAGAGACAGCAACACTGTATTTCCTAGTCATCAAACTCGATCAGAGAAGAACTGATTCGCGGGTACCAAGGATCAAAATATTTTTAAGCAGGTGGTCATAAGGTTTGAACTCATCAGTTTACACACACACACACACACACACACACACACACACATATATATATATATATATATATATATATATATATATATATTGGGAGAAATTATCCAACGTTTTCTGTCTCACCATGTATTCCACACACTCTACCTGAAAATGAAGAACGTAATTTTCTAAAAACTTACATGTGTGTGTATGTTTGTGTGTGTGTGCTGACTAATTTGGTTTATTTTCATTGTTGCGTATATAAAAATCAGGGAAAACACATACACACGCACTAACACGTATAAAGAAAGAAAGAGAGAGAGAGAAAGAATGTATGTGTATTCTTAAATGCCATGCAAGTAAGAGAGAGATATAGATCTCAGAGTATATTTTATTATCTCTTACTATCTCCCAACCACTGTATCTTCATATACATGTGCATATAAATGAGTATACTCGACAATTTTTTAAAGCATTAATTTTTTTCTGAACCAAACATAGCACGATTTTACTTGTTTTGGTGGATCTTAGACAGATGTTGGTAACTGTTATTTATGAGCAAACTAAGGTGAGTTCAGTTGATTTCATCATGTCTTCGGTGAGAAAGCCATAGCCAAGGCCAGTAAGATCAACGAGATATTTTTAAGCAATTCCCTTTTTGTGGCTCGTGAACTGAGAGACTCTATCGCTGCCAGTGACAGAAAACCAGTAGTGTGCTTACTTGAACATCACATACCAACCTGCGAATTTCGCGAACTGGGGAATACCTTGAAGCCTTTGATGTTCCAGCTTTCATCCTGTTGAAGAAACACGTCTGTTTCACGCCCTGACACTATTGTTCCCAAACGGGCATGGACGCAATACAAAATCAGTCGGGTATCAGCTTCTTCATGATCAGCCCTTAGAGAGGAGACTGTAACCACTGATTAATCTGTTGGGCAGTGTTCAATCAGAAAGTTTGAAAGTAATACAGCAAGATCTGCTTTATTTTCCTCAAGTGATACAAATCAAGACCAGTCTGATGAAAAAGGAAGAGTCATTTGCGATTTTAGAACATGTCGAAGACAACACCAATTTGGTATTTTACTCTAATTTGTATACAGTTCTAGCAAAAGTGTTTGCAAATATACCGTATGTTCTGAAGTCAGGTACCATCATGAGTGCTCGATGATCTATGGTAGTTGGGTTCATTGAGTGTAATATTTGCTGGGTTTGGGCTTCTACTGTCAATATGGCTACTTAGATAAACTGGTAGGTGGAATTTAGACGACAACTAGTTGTGGCCAAAGTAGGACTGTCATTATCTCATGCTGAGGGATATTTCGTAGGTTTACGTTGTGCCATGCTGTTTCAGATCGCAGCCATGGGATGGCGTAAGCTTACAACTGAAGGGAAATCCAATGCCTTCTGGGATTATTACGTGTGTACAGTTCATGGTGCACTGCTGCCAACTCGGCCTTGGCAGAAAGTCTAGAGTTCTGTTTGCATGATGACAATGTTCTGTATTTCTTTTGATGAGAAATCTAATCCAACCTAAATACACCTTCGCTTTTGTATATATATATATATATATATATATATATATATATATATATATATATATATATATATATATATATATATATACATATGGAAAAATGAAAAATCTCCTTGAAACTGATCAAGAAAAATCTTTTCTGTGAGCTGGAAAACCCAACCATATGGCTTTTCCTAACTTCCTACTATTCTGTTATATATATATATATATATATATATATATATATATATATATGTATATATATATATATATATATATATGTGTGTGTGTGTGTGTGTGTGTGTGTATTTAAGAACATTGAAGATATTAAATCAATTGTAATCACAGATATTGGGAAATAAGAGACTGAAAAACATAAAAATCCTTGGGAAACATTTTCACATATTTAGCGTTTAAAGCTGTAAAACTTTCCAGGCATAGATATGATGAGTGCAAAAGTATACGTTGCATTCCACCAAGTTTATGTTAACATCTTAATAAAATTTAAAAATTGACAGAATTTGGACTTAACTTTTCTAAGTTCAATTTGTATAACATTTGTATTTTTGGTTTTCAATGTTTGGTTCAAAGTCTGTCAATTTTGATCGTATATAAAGATGTTCAATTGGACTTTTATTTATCAGTTTTTGCATTCAATATATATATATATATATATATATATATATATATATATATATATATATATATATATATATATATATATATATATATATATATATAGCATCTCTACAGCTTCGCTTCTATCAATATGCATTTGTCGATCTGGAGAAAGAAAAAGAGAGGAAGTTTTTAGAAAAGAAACCATAATAAGCGTAAAAAAAACTGAAAATGTGTGAAGAAAAAGGCAGACAGCGTGGTTCTTTTGTATGGAAGATATGATCTGACTTCTGGAAGGATTTTCCCTGGAGATAGAAACAAGAATGACGTCAAGTGGATATGAAGCCGACAATAATGTCGCTGACTGCCGTCCTGCAGATCCTCATTCACATCCCGGGACGATTAGACGGCATTTCTTTCGGGAATAAAGACTGAATAAAGAAGCATATGAATGAATGAAGAAATGAATGAATTAATCAGTGAATGAATTTTTTCTCGTCAACTTATTCAGGTATTGATTTTCATGGATGTCGCTCTGTAAGAATTTTTGTGAATATGTTAATATACGTACAGCAAGTATAAAAAGTATTCGATATATTTCAGAAAGATTTTTTTAACATCCTTATGCAGTATCAAATTGTCAGAATTTGGATCAAAGATTGAAAAAAATCAATCATATAGGAATAAGGTTGAACTTTGAACAATTACGTACAAATATTATAATCCATAGTCTGAATTCTGCTGATCTTGTGGACTTCATTTATCTATCCATTCATCGATCTGATTCTCTAGTATTATGTGTATTCATCATCATCAACATCATCCGCTAATATAGGTACCCTGCTGGACGAAGGCCTCTCCCATTTTCTTCCATGACGACTGTAATTGTGCTAAACTCCACCATGTCTAAACAACAAACCCCTCCATCCTGTGTCTGTACGTTTCTTTCTGTGTTGACTGATAAGGAATAAATATTTTGTATACATTGTGATTAAAGCAATAAAGCTTCCTCCATGTGTGTGTGTGTGTATTTATCATTAAGTACTATAGACTAGCTTTTTTAACTGTTACATTAAGTTAGCTTCAATACACTGATATATATATATATATATATATATATATATATATATATATATATATCTGTGTGTGTGTGTGTGTGTGTGTGTGAACATAAATTGGAATGACACGAAATATGAGTATTGTCTATTGTTATACTTACTGATCTCTCATCGTTGAAAACATTTTTAGGGTAATGCACG
This sequence comes from Thysanoteuthis rhombus, assembly GCA_963457665.1. Taxonomy (NCBI): domain Eukaryota; kingdom Metazoa; phylum Mollusca; class Cephalopoda; order Oegopsida; family Thysanoteuthidae; genus Thysanoteuthis; species Thysanoteuthis major. Next base: position 14,699,933 of record OY735210.1, read on the forward strand.
TAAGTAATCTTGCAGCAAAAAATAATTATTTAGTAAAAATGATAATGATATACGATGCACATGAAACCTTACATATAATGAGAAACTACACGTTTAACCAAAACTACATAATAAATGGAGAGGTGCCATGTTGATATAACTGTTTTGTTTTTAAAATCCCCGAAACCGTTACATGGTAAACAACTGATGGTCCCAACCCAAAACACATCCCAAATCGGGCATTGCATTATATCATATCATATTGCATCCTGGATTTGTATTGTGATATATATATATATATATATACAAATATGTCGTATATAAATATATGCATAAATAAATATAGTATGTATATCTAAATATGTCGTATGTATACATATTCATATATATCGTATATATATCATATATGTATATATATATATATATATATATATATATATATATGGAGAAAGAGAAAGAAATGGACAGGGGAAATGAATAATGAGTTTACGGTTGAAAAATGTTCAACATACTTAGACACCTTCGATTTTCCAACCTAGTTATACAGCTTTAAAATTGATTAATCTTAATACAGCAAATACAAAAAATGAAAAAAACGTTCTAACATTGAAAAGTTAGGGACAAAAATCAGAAATAAGAAGAACTACAAATATTCGATACATCAAGAAAAATAATTCAATATCGGTCGCGTAGCCAGCAGGTAATTCAGCTCATTATCCTTGACAAATTACTTTCAGAAAAGCAATGTGTTATGGACTCCTCGTATTCGAATTTTTACTTCTCTCCATATGTTCTCTATGGGACCCAAGTGTGGAGACTGGCGAAGCAATTCCATAGCTTTACTATTCTTCTGGAACTATTGTCACCAGGGCTCTATCCAAGACGTCATAGGTCCATCATCTTGGTAACTTCAAGGTTTTGGCAGACGATTACTGATTCTCCATCAAAATCTATCGATATATGACTAAATATCTTCCCGTCAAGCACATTTGAGAGGCAATCTCTCCTGGAGAAAAAACGGTCCAATATTATTACTTAAACTCCACCAAACTTCACTGTAGGTATGGAGTTCTTTCTTCCTCCATGAGTAGCTCACTGTTTATCGGCCAAATATTTCTGTTTTAGGACCAAATCTTGGAATTCCAGAAAGACACACACTCCCCTAAGTGCTCTTTGGCAAATGTCAGACTATCTTGAAGATATTTAGGTTTTGGCAATAGAGTCTTCCTTCGTGTTTCAGAACAATAACATCAATTTCAGTGTAGCAGTAGTGCATAGTGCTGTACTAGCCTCCTTGTACGAATTTAGAAATTTCTAAGCGTATTATTCTGGGACTTTCAGTCACCAGACAATATGGAAGGACATTGAAGCAGATTTGAATCGGTAAATTGAGTCTCTGGGAGTGCAGAATGGGATATTTATTTCAACTCAAACTGAACGGGAGGTGTTGTTTGATCAATTCTGCTTGGATGCCGTGTTAATATAACTGTTTTGTTTTTAAATCCCCGAAACAGTTTTATGGTAAACAACTGATGAGTCCAGCGAGAGAAAAAGTACACATAGTACCACAATATCAAAGTAAGTGTAAAGAACATCACTTGAGGTACATTAGCAGATATTTGGAAATATGTGATCAAAGTAACATAAAAGAAGCATTTTGATTACTTTAGTGTTTGAAGATGAAGAGCTTTCTAGACTCTATCTATATCATGAGGATAAGCACCTGAAGTAAAACCACAGCCAAGATGAAAGAGTCTTCACCAGTTATTTAGAAAACACAATGATAGGATCGAATAACAGAAGATTTTGATTATCTGATTTTGTGTAAACATAAAACCCACTGAAAAAAATTACACCAGCAGTTATTGAGAAATAGTTGACCTAGATGACATATTTTTTGTGTATTTAGTATTCAAAGCTGTAAGGTTTTCTTGAATATATATATATATATATACATATATATATATATATATATATATATATATATATATATATATATATATATATATGTATATTTATATACAATTTATATTACCTCAGTCAACTCTTCCCCAAATATGTTTTTTTTTAAATGTTCACACAGAATTAGATATTATGGTACAATGTGTGAATTTTTCTTGTTTGGAACATCAGTTGTTATATATATTCTTGCTTAGTAAATATATGTGTATGAATAATTTATATATATATCTATATCTATCTATCTATCTATCCATCTATCTATATCTATATCTATATCTATATCTATATCTATATATATATATATAGATAGATATATATATATACACACATATATATATATATATCATTACTCGGTAAAAATATCTATACATAAAGATATACATATGTGCCTGTACTTCCCTGTCTCGTTGCATCGTTTGTTCTTGAAATGACGTCTCTTTAGATTTTCTGGCGATGGTTTGGAAACGAATTGATCGAAAGATAACCAAAGTGGCGTATGATAGTGATATAAATTAAACCTCGACAGTTTACATGAATCATGTATAATGCGAAGAAATCCATAAAGCTGTAGGCAGAACCAACAGACAAGGCCTTAGACATCTCAGTAACAGACAGACAGATGAGATCACAGCAGCCGAAAGGCGATTTTCTTTCGCTTGAAACAATTTATTATTAACTAGTTTAAGTACCTGCCTACGCTGGGTTGAATATTTTAGCTGAGAAAACAAGGACATAAAACTCACAGATTAGTAAAGGAAGTATGTCTCCACTCTTTACCTTTTAAAGGGGAAAAGTTTCCATTCATTTTGACAACTCAAAGAATTATATATATGTATTTAACTAATTCAGTACATACTTTTAGAATACGTTTTAAAGTCATGTAAAAAATGGTATCAGTGTACAGATTTTGAATGATAAATTAGATCATTTCAGAAATTATGGAAAGGGCTAGAGCTTTCAAGAACATTTTTAGAAACTGTTTGATGAGATTTTCAAGAGACTCTGATCCGTAAAATGTATCGAATTGAAGATGTTCTTTGTATTTATGCACATTTGAATACCTCTTTATGAATTTTGTGTCTGTTTTGAAGTTGATGCTTACATCAAAATTAAGAATAGAAATAAATGAATAAATATAAAACCAGAAAATATGTCTTGAGATATACACATATTGAACGAAGGGTCAATGTCTAATTTAGCTTTATAGTTACCTTGTAAACAAAATGCCTTCTAGAACTTTCAGAAAATTTTTATTCTCATAAAAATTTTCAGAGCAAAACCTTCCCCAAAGTCCAATAATTATGAATGCAAAATTTGGTTGCGCTACGCCCGTGCTTAGGTGGTATCTCTAGGATGACAGAAAAGCAGATTGTGTGACATATCTCATTAATATATATACTGGGTTTACACTCAGTAGGATTATTTTAACTATTTTAAGAATTGAAATACATTATTGTTATATGAGATCGTTACATTTTCACACCGAAGTACATAGAGGCTTCCATTGAATATAAAAAAATACGCAGATTGCCCAGAACGCAGCCTTCTTCTTCAGTATTCTGGATGATTTTAGTTATGCTGTCGTCTTTATATTTTTACATCAGGTCTCTTACTCACATTTTACCTCTTTGCAAGAATCTCAATCGATGATTGGTGCAAGAATGAACTGAACTAAAAAAAGCTAGAGAGTTCGCTTAAGCAAGACAAAGGTCATATACAAAAATCTCTCAGAAAAAATGAACAACAATCAAAATGAAGAATGCAAAGCAGGGCAGAGTAGACCACTACATCTACCTAGGACAACGAATCTCCATGAAATACCAAAAGGAAGAATATATCAAGCAAAGAATCACTCTTTGGTGGCAAGTCTTTGGTAGAGCAAGCTCAGCCTTCAAGAAAAATACCACCAATCCCAAGGGGAAGAGAATACAACAAATGTATCCTTCTAATAGTCACCGATGGAGCTAAAACATTGAACCTACCCAAGAGACTGGCCCTGAGAATCACACAACGTGCGCATGATGGATCATGATCAACATCACATGGAGATCACAAGACAGCATTGTATATTGGGGGAAAACAGGAGTCTGAGACATCAAAAAAACATTAGAAAACTCAAATGGCAATGAGCTGGTCATGTTGTAGGAATGGCAAGTAACCGATGGACATCACGACTCACAATATGGATACCAATAGATCAAATGCAAAACCGAGGCCTGCAGGATATTAGAAGACAAGACGAACTGTTCAGAAAATATTCGCCCAGCGATGCCCACGATAAAGAGGTGTGGCGAATCATGGGGGAGATCCTTTTCCAACGACAGACAATAAAAGATTGATGATGATGATGATGACTACTATCACTTCTATATTCCACCATTTAATCATTTTCCCGCAGTCTACATATATTTTTCTAGAATTCCCCTCTTTTTGTTTCATTTCGTTGATTATTGCATATTATTCGCTAGGGTAGCTTTTTTTATGTGTATAAATCATTCAGTTGCATTGTCAAATCATAGTCACTTGTACAACTCTTTGTGGATCACTGTTACAACCCAGTTCTGTCAATTTTGGCTCTTCTTCTGATATTTTAGTCTTTTTTTTTTGTTTGGATTAACTAGAGTTTTCACACCAATGTCATATTGCTGGAGATCAAGAGACAGAAAGCATCCACAATACTACAGAAATTTCATTAGCTGATTTCACTCATGAGCAGTACCTTTGAAAAAATGATGGCTTGCTTGAATAAAAAAGTACACACACACATATATATATGTATATATATATATATATATATATATATATATATATATATATATATATATATATATGTATATATACATGTATATGTATATTGCAAATATCGATTTTATATCAATGTAACACATATATGAGCAAAAAATTATAACCATTCAACTCATAAGTAGTGTAATGTTCATGTATATTCTTGTTCATAAGTATTTGACCAAGCACAAATTCTGTTTCTTTTTTCAAACTATTACTGTATTAAAAATGTTCATTGGTTCGGTCGAAAACTATTTATCTACTTTGGCAACTATTCCAAATAGCAATAGCAGTTAGTATTTCAATCTCCATGATCGATTCTGAACAGTATTTCAGCAAAGTAAAAACGAACACTCTTTTGATACAATCAACGATTCATATCAATAAAAAGACATTTTCCTGAAATTTAGGATTCAGAACCACAAAACATGTCCCAATGTTTGACTAACGTGTGTTGATTAAAATGGAAGTTGTTTTTCTTGGGCTACGCTCCTGTTCGTAACTATCAAAACCAAGTCATACAAGCAAAATTTCTGAATTCATCAAATATATGTACGCACACAAGCTCAACTTCACATTTACTTACACGTGCGTGCACACACACACAGACGTCACTCTCCCTCTCATAAATATATATATGTATGTATGTATATATATATATATATATATATATATATATATATATATATATATATATGTATATATATATTAGAAAACGCATATTTTATTTGTAGTTATTCACCAAAAAGCCCAATTGCAATATATTCTGAAATTCAATTTTCCCGACATTCCTATCCAAATTTCCTCAGAGGAAGTTATTTATATTACGCTGGTGTCAAAGATTCAAACATATATGTAATGAAATTTCTGTACGAAAGGAAAATCTTGCATTTGTTCATGTCCTGGGACATATTATACCAGAAATATTGGCCCGACAATTTGCAGATAAATTTATTGAAAAAAATATATTAAAATTCGAAGAATTTCAAATGCTATTACTCCACAGTACAATTTCAAATGCGGATTGAAAAGGCAAATTTTATATTGAACCTAAAGGTTTTGTTATTTACTTTTGTATGAATCTACCCTTCCCTCGCCTTAGTTTATTCAGAATATGTACATACACATATGTTGATATGCATTTATTCTTGCTATGCAAATTCTGTATTTTTATTTGTCTCTACTGCGAATGCAAAAAATAACTGATATATTTTTTAAAATCCGTTTTATTAATTTCTCTGTAACTACGTGTCTCATTTCAACTCCTTGATTAATAGCTCTTGTAAATGGGGTTTGGAAGAACTTTTGCTAAACAAGTCAACCCGAGTTGGGTTCTACAAGTGGATACATGATCATTTTTTGCGTTTGGCACTGTCTCATTGCTATTTGTGCATGACATCCCAGGTTTTTTGGTCTGGTCATCGTCAACCTTATACCACTTGATATTAAACAGAAATTTTGACCATAGATTGAAGAATACTTGAATCAAGGAAATGAACAAACTAGATAAGAATTTGATATCGCTCATTTCTTAATTTATTTACGTCGTGGCTTTTGGATCCACTACTAAGTTACCTCAGTCAAAAGCGCCCAAAATATTTTTTCATGATAAAATGAATCTACAATTTGTCGGACATAAACAGTCTAATCTAATGGAATACGTACTGTTGGTGAAACAGGGGCATGCATATATATCAATAAAAATATTCATACATACCACCGCAGGGTAGAGAGATGGATAATTTTTGTGAGCTATTTCGGGCGCCTGCCATGTTAAAACTATATATATATATATATATATATATATATATATATATAACAGCTGAACAATGATTGTCTTTTTTAGTTTGATCCAAACTACTGGAGCCCCATGCTAGATAAAGTATCCTTTATCTATCCATGTCGCTCCGTGATATATATATATATATATATATATATATATATATATATATATATATATATATATATATATATATATATATATATACGTCTGTGTGTGTGTATGTGTATAGCAGGAAAAAGAGAAACAGGGAGAGAGAAAAAAAGATCAATAGAGAAAGATAAAAGAAGAAAAAGGAAAAATATATAAAAGAAATTATATACGTATATTATATATACATATATATATATATATATATATATATTGCAATACATATCTACAGTACACAGTGAGAAAAAGAGAGAAAGGGAAAGATAGTACGAGACGTGTATCTGAACTAGTAATCGATCGCTCTAGCTACACTCACATTCACACTCATATATATGAATACATATATAGATATACACATAAAAACGTGTAGAGATATACACACATAAATGCATATATACATAAATACATATATGTATGAATATATATACGTATGAATAAATATGCATATATATGAATAGACACACACACACACACACACACATATGTATATATATATATATATACACACACATTTAAATGTATATATATATATACATACACACATACAAACATTCAGAAATACGTATATACATATATACATAAATATGCATATATGGATGAGTACATATATCTATCTATCTATATACACATATACGTATATATATATATATATATATATATATATATATATATATGTATATATATATATATATGAATATATGTATATATAAATATATATATACATTTTTGAAAATATGTGTATACATATATACAAATATGGATACATATATGCATATACATATATATACATAAGTATATATATACATAAAAATATATATACATATATATATGTATATATAGATATATTTATATATATATGAAGATATATATATATATATACATATGAATATATTTACATATATACATAAATATGTATGAATATATACTTATATATAGATAATGTATATGCATATATACATATACATAGATGAATATGTATATATACATAAATATATATTTACAGATATATGTTTACAAATATATATATATATATATATATATATATATATATATATATATATATATATATATATAAATACACATATACATATGTATAATTATATGCATATATATGAATATGAATATATAAATATGTACACATAAGTAAATATATGTATGAATATACATACATTTTTATTAATACGTTTATATATGTATATGTACGTAAATACATATTTGAACAGATATATAAATATATATATATACATACATATATACATATATATATATATATATATATATATATATATATATATATATATATATATATATATATATATATATGTACATATATATAAGTATATACATATATATAAGTATATATATATGAATATACTTATACACATATGAATAAACATTTAATGTATATTCATATGTATGTATATATATTTGTATATATATAAGTAGATAAATAAATTTTGGCACTTACAAACACACACATATATACATACATACATACATACATACATACATATATATATATATATATATATATATATATATATATATATACGTATGCTATTTTACCTACGATATTTGATTGGTTTATTTCATAAAAGTGCTCGATACAAAATGATCTTTCAAATATGATTGAATAATTGATTTGCTACACAACACTTACATGTTCTACATTATTTTAATGCAACTAATGTATTGTTTCATTATGTACATACGTATATATATTTAAGAACGCCAGAGAGAGAGAGAGAGAGAGAGAGAGAGAGAGAGAGAGAGAGAGAGAGAGAGATTTGAAAAAATGAGATTGATACATAGATTGATAGACTATGGATCGAATATTTTATTGCATTTTTCTTTTGTTTAGAATTAGATAGCAACAATATTTGGTTTGATATAAGTATAAAAAGTGACATCCGCCTATCAAACGTTGACTGTCTAAAATACAGTCACTCAAGTCTTTCTTCTTTTCTCTCCCCATACACTCACCCTGGGCTTGTTCATGCTTTTACATACGCAAGCTCATACTTACACATACACACACACACATTACATACATTGAAACATTCAAGCGTTAAAAAGAAACCAAAACAATCTTTGTATATACACACACACATATGCAGAATATACGTACACCTACACTGAATATACACACACTCACACAGAACATATACACATTCATACACTGAACATACAAGCACTTACAAAATGTACACAGATTCACACCGACCTTACGCACACTCACAGTGGATACACACTCACTCACACTGAATATACATGTGCTTACGTTGAATATATACCCGCTCACACTGAACATATAAACGAGCACATACTGTGTATACATACACCTGCATTGAATATACACACAATCACACTGAGTATATACACTCAGACACACTGGATATAGCTTGCACACACTGAATATATACACACACTGAATATACACACACACACACCTCGTATACACACACTGGACACATTCACACGCAAGAACACTGAATATACTCGATCTCACACAATATACACACATTTACATGAACATATACACACATTGTCACTGAATATACAGATACAAAATCTGAATATAAACACATACTGAATATATATACACACACACACACACACAGTTAATATTCACATAATCAATCTGAGCATATACACACGCACACACAGAACTTACTCAATCTCACACTGAATGTACTCACACAATTAGCATATACACTCACTGAAAATATTCACTCTCACACTATGTATACTCACTCATCATTCAATATATACTCACCCCCACTGGATATATACACCCTCTAACTGAACGTATACACTCCCACACTGGACACACATACACACATACTGAATATACACAAACTCGCAGTGAATATACACACACCAGCAAAATATACACGTATACACACACTCAAACTGAACATATACACGCTCATACGGAGAGTATACACACTGTCATTGAATACACACGTAACGAAACATACACAGATTGACACCGAATACACACACACACACACACTGAATATGTATATACGCACTGGATATTTAGATAATCTCACTGAACATACACAGACCCTGTACATATACACACACACACACATCGAACACTAACACACGCTTGTTCACACAGAATGTTTACATAGAACATACACACACTAAATATAGGCTCACATTGAATATGCTCTCACACTGTAAGCTCACACACACAATGCACACTGAATATTCACATACTCACACTCAGTATATGCACACACTCCAATAAATGGATATACGCTCGCACACTGAAAGGGTGCGTACACAATGCATACAAACTCAACCTGGATGTACACACGCTCACACTGACTATACAAATACCTATACACACTCATGCTGAATATACAGTTAGTATACACGCACGCATTGATTATACGCACTGAATATCCATATAATTACATCAACCATATACATATTCACATTGAATATGCATACACACACTGAATACATACAATACACAAACATACTGAATGCACACACATTCATATTGAATGTACACATACACTGAATATGCGCATATTCGCAATGAAAATAAACACACACCCTGAATGTTCATATACTCACACAATACACATACATTTACACTGAATATACGGAGACACACTCTCAATACACACTTGTTCTGATGAAGTCATGACTAAGAAACCTTTATTTCAACTTGCGCAGAAACGTGTATTGTTATTTACTAAGCAAAGCTTTGACTGACACAAGGCCACGCTAGTCGGGACGCAAAATTACTTCACCCAGCCATAGGTCTACTGGCTAACTGACCATTGCGCTACAGTAGGCCTACAAACGCAAAGGCGTTTATATACAGATATAATCACATGAAAATCATCTATTCTTCCTACACAATCACAGATTCGAATAACGTAACGAGCATCTATCTCTGCCGCTCTGATTGTCTGTTGGCCACGTAAATGCCTGTGATGTTTCGATTATACATAAAAGACAAACAGAGAGAGAGAGAGAGAGAGAGAGAGAGAGAGAGAGAGAGAGAGAGAGAGACAGACAGACAGACAGAGAGAGAGAGAGAGAGAGAGAGAAGCAGAAAGCTTTATAGAGGAAGAGATAGAGGGGGAAGAGAAATAAAGAACAAGGACGAAAAAAAGAAAGACGGCGAACAAGAGAGAGAGAGAGAGAGAGAGAGAGGGAGAGAGGGAGGGTGAGAGAGAGAGAGAGAGAGAGAGAGAGAGAGAGAGAGAGAGAGAGAGAGCCGAGAGCCTTATAGAGGAAGATAAAGGGGAAGAGAAATAGTAAAAGAATGAAAGAAATAGAGAAAGAAAGACGGCGAACAAGAGAGAGACAGGGAGAAACGGGGGAGAAGAAAAGAGAAAAGAAATGTGTGAGCAGAAGAAAAATGGGTTGATAGCGATGGAATGCGAGAGAGAGAGAGAGAGAGAAAAGAAAGAAAGGGAAAATAGAGTGAAAACGAGAGAAAAAGACAGAGAGAGAGAGAGAGAGAGAAATTGTACGACACATGGAGAGGCGGGGATGAAAAAGAGAAAGAACGTGCGAGCAAGAGAAATAGAGACGGAAAGAGAGGTGCAAGTGAATGAGCAAACGTGAGATAGCGAGGGTGAGAGAGTAAGAAAGAAAGAAAAAACGAAAGGAGTGTACGTTCCAGTAAGAGTACGAGAAAGAAATAATGGGCAGGAGAGAGAAAGAGAGAGAAAGAAAGATTGAGCAAGAGAAAGAGAGAGTGAGTGAGAGAGAGAGAGAGAGAGAGAGAGAGTGAGTGAGAGAGAGAGAGAGAGAGAGAGAGAGTAGAGCAGAGCAGAATAGAGTAGACGTGTGCGAGTAATGTTCGTCTATCCAAGCGCGCACACACCGAGCAAGAATTGTCTTTTCTACAACAGATCGATAACTATAAAAGAACCATTCGTTCATTCGTTTGTTCGTTCCTTCATTCTTCGGGCTCAAACCTGCACCCCCCCCTTTCCCCCCATGCTTTTCTCTCTGGCTCTGCGTCACTAACAGAAGCCTTACTACCATCACAATCAGCAATCACTGTTATCATCATCGTCATCAGCATCACTGCCATTTGTGTCAGAAGTAGAATTTTGTACAGGCCTTGAACCAAATCCCCTTTACCAATGCAATCGAACCACATGACTATGACGCCCACCGCCGCCTTCTCTGTAGATAGGCTCTCTCGTTTTTCCTATCGTCTCTTCTTTACTCAACTACTACAATCATTACTGCGACTACTGCTATGACGGACAAAGATAGACTAAATTCACCCCTCTATCCACCCTAACAAAAGCACCACAATCTATCACCACAAATAGTATTGCCTTTGACCTCGGTACAGGGTATAAAATAAGCGTGCAGTGTTCCCAAATGTGCAGTGATCATCCTGAAATATACAATGATCATCTTAATCTTCTTTAATAATGAAATAACGATGACTTAAACCAAGTAACGTCAAGTTAGTTTAATTCTCTCCCTCTTTTTTTTTTGCACAAATACAAAAAAAAAATGTGGGGAGATCAATTTTTCTTATTTTATACCTTGCTATGGTAAGATATCAAACTAAAGCCCACGAGCTCCTAAGCAGTGAAACGAAGCAAAACTCACGAGATATTTAAATAAAAACCCGCCCATCTCTCGTACTAGTGGTCAGTCATGCAGTCATGAAACCTAAGATTCTCAAATGGCATAAATATTGACTGCTACTCCTGCTTCTATTCCTGAGCTCACGAGCGTGGCTCAGTGGTAGAGCAAGAGACTGCGGTCTGGACTCCTGAATCTCTAACCCAGTTGATACTTGGGTCTGATTAATTTACCTTTGCCAAGGAAGTAAGAGAGGTGGATGTATTTCCCCGTGTCTTTGCTTCCGTCTGTTTGTCCACATGATATTTTGCGTCGGGTGCAGGAATTTTGTTGTTGATTGAGATATTTTTTTCCCATTTTTATCCATGTATATATTCATTGATCACTGTCCACGCGATATCTTCAGAAGATCTGAATGGTTTTCGATGGAAATTCGTGGAATATATCTATATTATATTAAACTATGTGGCAGATCCAGATTTTATTTTCGATTGAGTTAGTATACGACGTTAGTAGAGGTAGGCGCTCTCTAGTGCTCTCTCGTTAAACTGATTCGCTCAAGGAGAGAAAAATGGCAACTCGAACACAAATCTTTTCTCGCTTGCAGCCGCTTTGTACAATGAGCGAGGCCCAAAGGTATGAAATCATATATGTTCGAAAATGGTTTTGTACACACACACACACACACATATAAATATATATATATATACACACACACACACATATATATATATATATATATATATATATATATATATACACACATATATATATACACACAGATTTCTGATCATCAGAACACTTGAAAATACGAATATTGAAAGTGAATCCGAAAAACATTCCCGTGGGCAATCGGTTTGTTTAAATCGAATCGGAACACATAGTTGCTTAATGTATTATCTTAGTCCTGTTTCTTTAATCATTTTCTTTAGGACCCACACACGCACACAAACGTGGGTGCATATCCTAAAGGAGGTGTAATACATTACATAGCGGATACATATATATATATATATATGTGTGTGTGTGTGTGTGTGTGTGTGTGTGAATGAGCTTGTGAATGTGTTAGAGTATAACGCTTTTTTATTTCAATATCATATAACTTATTAATAAACACTGGAAAATCAATCAAAATATATATATAAAGAAAGTAAACGTATGGAGTATCAAATTCCTGGTTTTTCCAGATCCTAATTTCAATTGTGAGTCTTATCAAACCTGTTACCACAAACTAAATTGAAAGATGTTAGACCAGAATAATGTAGACTGCACAAGCAGTCTGGGTAGTAAAAACCTCAATGAAGACACAAAACTTGAAAATATACAGTGCCGAATCCTGGGTTGTATATCAGCGCTTGCATCTATTTTAGTGATATCCCGATGAAAGCTAGGGACACAAGCATCGAGGTCAACTTGTGATAGGCGGACTACGTGGCGAGGATGGAGGACCATTGGCAACCAAGAATCCTCATTTTCTCATGGCTACCGAAGAAACGGTGCCTCACAGAAAAGATTTAGGGGCTCCGAAGAGAAGGACCCACATCTACTGAGATATCAACCCCTGCTCGTGGAAATAAGAGGTAACTGAAAGGAATGTATTTTGGCACAAGATCCTTCAAGCAACATCCCACAGCGGGAAGGCCTGCACCTTCTGCATAGGCATGACTGGACAGTTGAGGACATGTAATTGATCTTTGTTTGTGAAGCCAAGCCATAATTATACATACATATATATATATATATATATATATATATATATATATATATATATATATATATATATATATATATATATATATATATATATATATAGTTTAGAAAGCTTAACAGTTTCATACATTAAATATGTAATAATTTTTTCCTAGAAAGTATGTTATTACAGAAAATTATTAGCCGGTACCAATATATTGAATTTGTATAATTTTTTCAAATTGGTATTTATTTTTCACACAGCAGTGTTGATCTGACACAAGCTTCCCTTGTGTTATGATTTTAATATATCGTTTATTCAATTGTTCCAGCGAGACTTGTCTTACAACATACAGTTTTTTTTTTATACTGGGTATTACCACAATGTAATTTATATGGATGTTATTTCCTAATACACATTATTTGATTTTTTGAATATATATATATATATATATATATATATATATATATATATATATATATATATATATATATATATATGGGGTTGATAAATAAGTCAGTTGCCTGACTTGTAGTTATTAGCTGAAAGTTTCATTATATAATCTTTAATCTTGGTGATTAATATTCAACACCGAATCTAGTGCATTGATTTGGAATAATAATATGCGGAGAAATAAACATTTGTTGTTTAAAATAGATGTTTTTCGATATAAGGATACAGCCTTATTGGCGTATTACCTCGCGATGGAAACTGAATCCAAACTTTTATTTTTACCTCTTTGGCGGAGACAACAAACATGTTTTGGACAAAAAAAAAAAAAAAAGTAAAGTTGAATACAAAGTGCTAAGCTCAAGAAAGTATACCACTATTTCTGCCTTGAACAATGACTTTCAAAAGAGGAGGATGGCAACGTTTCGGTAGAGCAAGCTCAACTCTCAGGATTGAGAAAATAACAGAACTCAACAAATCGTCCGGATAGTCACCTATGAAGCTGACACATAGAATTGAACCAAAAGATCGGCTGTCAAACTGAGAACCATGCAAAAAGTTCAAGAAAGAATCGTGTCTAACATCAAAATGGAGATACAGCAAGGCAACTCTACATTCAGAATAGATAGGAGTCGAAAATAACATTGAAACCGCCAGGAAACTCTAAAACAATGACGGAAAAATTTAAACGATTTTACAGTAGTTCTTCAAATATGTCTAAAAAAATGTTTTGCTTTGCATTTTCTTGTTTACGTCCAGCAAAAATCAATCTGGAATTTTTATGCATTCGTTGAAAAATTAAATGAATATATATTGGAGATTGCTGTATGGTTAGCATTTAATAGTTATGCCCTTTAACAAAAGTTACAGAACGAAAATATCTAACATTTTTTGGTGATATTCTTTGGAGTGAGATTTCTTATTATTGCTGATTTTTCTTCAACAATTGAGTCAGAAATTTCTGTTCTCGGTACCATTTGAGACTTCTCATCCCTGGGTGGTGGGGAGCAGAACTATTTATACACATACCAGGGGAAATATTTTGGAGGTAAGGTGTAAACCGGATCAACAAGTTGAAGTTTGTGGGGTTGGGGTAGGGCTCAGATTTCTCAGCATCTTACGACCATAACTCCTTGCACTTTAGCAGTCTGAGATGATCAATTATTTCATTTCTGTAGTCTAATATTGACTTACAAGTTTAGGGGGTCTGGCCCCCTGTCCCCTTTTCATATTGCAGGACTGATGTATTACTTACATACCGTATTTGAACAATTCATGAAGAAAAGTTTGCCAGTATATACCCAAATATTTACAGCATATGGCCTCAAAATCTATATGAAATTAGTTGGAAAAATTCTTGGTGAACATCACCACCCCCAACCCTACTAGCAGACAGCTCTGCGTTCCTTCATTTATCTTTTTAATCAGTGCATCTCCATAAGCGTATGAGAGCTGTTCGATTAAAGGTTCAGAGGATTAGGTATCCCCAAAAACGTTTTTGTCAGATTTACACTGATACGCCTGGAATTTTAGACTGTTCCCGAATTAGAGAGGGACAATTGTCCCCGACTGCCTGGCTCGTACGCCCATGTACGCCATTTCTCTTCATCTATAGTATTCTATTTAAAAAAAAAAATAAAAAAAAAATAGAAGCGAACTGAATTTGTCAATCGAGTTCTCTTTTCTTTACCTGAAAAAAAATCCTATAATATTCCGTCTTATTGCTATGAACAGAGGCGTCACTTAGGCGAAATGTGTCTCAGCTAAATACATTATTGTATGCGTTCAGAATTTTCCATTATGTGCGGAGTTATTACTGTTGCAAGAAAGAGTGAGGCCTTTTCACTGATATATTTCTCTGAAGAGGCCTTTTCAACAACAAATTATCCAATATCTGTATGTTAGGGTGGGCATTTCAAAATTTCCAGAAAAAAATAGGACACCCAAACCAGTTGTTTGTAACCTGGGGCCCACAAACTCCCTGTGGGTCGGTATCACTGGGAGCCCGTGTGCTTGTTAAATAGGCCGACTTTTCAAAAAGCCTTGGGTTTGTTCGAAAATTTATTCAAATATTCTTATTGATGAAAATGTTAGGAACCACAGTTCCGGACTAACAAAAAGGATCTGAGCAGACTGACCCTCTCAGGCATGTTCAGAACAAGCATACCCACCGGCACATCAACTGTGCTCACAACGGCAATTACATATAATATCAAGTACATTAACAGTTGATTTCAGTTCTCACCTAAAAGTATATGTATTTCTCAAGAAGTTTATACAAATTTTCTTGTCAGACCTCCGTCTGGTGTGAGATGGCGTCGGACAGAGGACAGAGTCCTCAAAAGCTAGACTGTTCGGTCACTCAACTGTGTATTTCATTTAACCATAAAATTATTCCCAATACTCCCTCTGAAAATAAAGAAAAGAAAAAAAAAAGGAATATATCAGACATCTTAGCATAGACTCAATTTAGAATTAGAAAATGAAAATTAAGTGTAAACCCTTTTGGGGTGGTAGTAATAATTCCAGTTCTGTATATTCCCCTAAAAAAATGGCCGATATTACGACTCTTTCAATGAGAGATTGTAGTTTTGGACAGTTTGTTCCATAACATCGACCACCCAATGTTTTGGGAGTTTGAGGACGCAGAACATTCAATAAGATACAGTCATTCAACCTACCAGTTGAGGAACCTTATCGAGGAGTATTGTGATGTCTATGTTTGCAACGATTCACAGTAATCGCTTGCTTAGTATCGCTACACGGTAACATTTCCCCTTTTTGAGGGTAATTGTTGCAGTATTGCAAGCGAAACTTCGAAATATGAATTCACTGACTCTAGTAACAATATACTTAATTTGTTGATATTATTTTATTGAGAGTTTTTACCCAAGTTCATAAAATCGCTCTTAAATAATAAATAGAGGCCGATATTACCTCTACTGAATTATATCGATATTAGGGTCACTCTATACAGAGGTAATTCCATGAATTTGGATAAAAGCTCTCTCTCAAAAAAAAGATATCAACCCAAACACAGTATATGGTTAGTGGTTTGAGACAATGAATTTGATTTTCTCAAGTTACTTTGTAATGCTGCAACTCTTACCTTCAAAGAGGGGAATACTTACTGTTCAACAATTTACGTTGAATGAATCTAAGCATAGGGTCACTGTAAATTGTTGTGAGTAAAGAGATCCGACCATTTACGTTGAATAAAACCCCTAGACCGACATTTGAATAAATTAATCAAATTAAAAATCTTCCTTTGCTCAAACCCCAAAATTTTTAGGTGACCAGTATTAGCAGTAGACCGAATTTAGCACTCAGTACGATAATTTTGCTAAATGTACCGTATATTTCGTTTTACTCAAGGGTGTATTGTGACCGGGACTCGCCGGTTGAACCGCTCTTAATAGTCACCTAAGGAAACTAACCAAAATATTTACCCTCAAACTGAAAACCACGTGACGTGCACAGGAGAAAATTATGCTCAACATCACATGGAGATATCACAAGGCAGCACAGTACATTACAGAAAAAAAGGAATCAGTTATATCATAGAAACCATAAGAAAATTAAATGGCAATGGACTGGTTATGTTGCCGGAATGTCAGACGACCATTTATCATCATGACTCACAACTTGGATTTCCTATGATCATACGCGGAAGTGTTGCCGACAAAAATAAGATGATAAACTAGACTTGTTCGAAAAATATTGGCTCTGCAACGCCCACGATAGAGATGTCTGTGGAATCTTGGGGAAAGTCTGTACCCAACAATGGACGCGAAAAAGAGTGGTGCCGACGATAGTAGAGAGCATATAGGAAATAGCTAGCGTCTTGTCAAGGCTTAAAAAAACTGTACGTTGAATGTAAAGTAATGTTTAATTTCATTCATTCAATTATTATTCATGGACACCGCGATCATTATCTGATAGTGGCATAGTTTTTTAGAAAGCTCTATTTCTAAGCAAACTCAAAACATTTAAGCTCTCTAGGTCTGTTTTAAGACGTTTACAACGAAACAAAAACAATAAAACAAAAAAACACGAATTGGAGTAAAGTTCGTACAATAAAATTTAGCGGTTAGTAGCTGTTTTTGCTTTTGCTAGATCTTTAGCAATTTTCCAGTCTAGGGTTTTTGTTAGCTGCGTGAATCGTTACCATTTTTGACACCATCTTTACGATTAGTCAATAAAAAGGTAAATAAAATGTAGATGGATGTGTTCTTGTTTTTTTTATTTTTTATTGACTGATTATTTCCAAAACTTCTCTTGTTACTTGAGATTATTTATGTACAACAAAAATCGAAAATTTTGTTTCGATTCGTGGAAATACTCATCACGTATGGCGACAGAACGTCACTAAAATCGGTTAAATAAAATGAACTCCCGGTGTCCCTTCACTTATTTTCTTAGCACAGCACCGTTATTAATCAGTGAACTATCTTTATCATCCACTACAGCTAGTGTGAAAAATACAAAACGACGTCTATGCGACTTTTATTAAAAAGTACATCTGACTCGCTACGTTTAACGTGAAACTGGTCTCGCTCAGAAAATTCCATGAAATTCACTGAGAAAAATGAAACCTATCCGTAAGCATTTTTTACTGTTGTTGAGCGGTGTAATTATCATGAAAACGTCGGCTTATTAAGCTTTTGGCAGATAAATCAAATGATCGGTGATAATAAAAGAAATGTCCCTGCCATAAATATCACCCACTCAAATAAACGGCAACTATTGGTTTTAATCAATATTTAGAAATTGTTTTTAAAATAAACTGTAGCCTTTTACTAAACATTTAGTCATTGTAGATTTCAGGTTTAATGATCAAAACAATATTCTTTCAATAAAGTGTTTTTTTTGTGGCTGGTATATATATTAAATTGGTGTAAACTATTTTGGTTGATTTTTATTCTTCATAAACCGTCTTCTAAGTATGAATTTGTCGATAAAATTCTTCATTTGAGAGCTGACTCATTTTATTAGATTTGATTTGGAATGTAGTTGACGACTTTCTGCTCATAAATGTTCAATGGAAAGTTATACTTAAAATAGAAGCGTGTATTTTATAGGATTATCTGCAATTTCCAAACCGAAAACGCTAAAGTTTACGTTTGATTAATTAAAAATTTACACATTTCCGATTCTCGTATATCTTTTTATGGTAACAAATATATATTTTTCACTGCTGACAAGGGTATAATTTACTGCGAATTGATGCATTCTACCTTTATATATCACCAATACCACATCTAGACACGTTTTCTACGGCTAGTATTACTGTACGATAGCCCATAAATATATCCCCCAACGATAACCTTACCACGATTACTAAAACATACGCGACCGATGATAAATGTACAACAATTACATACACGTCTGCTGCTACAGGAAGAATCAATACTGGTGAATATACTGCAACCTCATATCCAGCCACGTCTACCGTAACACAATAGCTACGTTCTTATGAAGACTTTTGCTATATAAAATCTCAGTAAAGGGAAATTTCTTACATTTGCTTACCAGGGGTGGGATCGTATTATGATCGACATATATGTGATGAAGTTAAGGTTCTACGGAGATAAATAGTTCTCGCGTTTACCAATCGCATAATAACTGAAATGACAGCTACTACCTAATAAACAACGGTTTCTAAAAGCCGACACCAAGACAGCCTTGATATTGTTTTACGTGTGCACTACTTACTATTCAATGCACATTAACATGGGCGTCCGCTGGGTCGAAAATGGGACATTCCCCCACCCTAAATTAGACCTTCTCACCTAAGGTGAATGATTTTGAAAGTTGGGACTTTATAACCAATAGAGGATTGTGGTGCTGGACAAGTGTTTTAATTAACCCAACTAAGTAACCATGTAAAAAGATGGTGTTATTTTTCGCTTGTAACAGGTTTGTCGCTAAGATATATACCGAATATACGTTTTGCCCATCCCCCGGAAATATATCATTTTATCCCCTCCATGAAAACGTGGCAGTGGACGCACATGCCCACTGGTAAGGTAACTACTTTTGTGACTCGACTGGCAATGGTAGGTTCCAGCATAACTACAATTTTTCTCCATACAAAAAATAATGAGAGTAATACATAATCTTCTTTAGTACCACGACTACTACTACTACTTCATGTTTAAGTGGACGTTACGAGCCTTTTCAGATATAGTGTAGTGCAGAGGGAGAGCGTTGTAACGGCGTTCCCTTACTTTTTAGGAGCAGGAAGAATGGCTATATACTACTAAAATCCTCTATTTCAACAATTTACTGATCAGGAAAAATAAATCAGTATATGTCCAATACTCATTCTACATATCCTCAAAACTGCTCTGAAATTCGTTAAATGAAAAAACAAAAACAAAAAAAAAATAAACAATTCAGGGGGGGACGCTGGAGCCTCATCGCTACCCATCAGAGCAAGCAGCCCTACATTCCCTCATTCCTGACATGGTGGTCAGAGCACAGGATTGAAGGCTTAGAGTTAAATTCTATCTCCAGTCGTTTATGATACAGGTTTCCTCAGCTATACATAAATGGAGTGTCCCAATAAAAAAATTAAAAAAACAAAAACATTTCATAAGCCTAAATGGCCTAATGCGATGAAGCAATTACCATTAATTCATTTAGGACAAAATTTTGAGACCTGCTAATATGGTGATGATAATGTCAGGATGAGTCTTCTGTGTCAGGAGTAGTTGAGAGAAGAGGAAAGTGGGTCTACAACGGAAGAAAGGGTACATGCCACCTCTATAACGTTTCGCTTTGAAACAAACTCTAAACTTTTTTTTGCTTTTCACTTTTTTTTGTGAAGACATAACGTGAACTTCCGAAAAGTGGGGATATATATATATATATATATATATATATATATATATATATATATATATATATATATATATATATATATATATATATATATATACATAACTCGATTCTCTAAGTTCCAAATACAAAAGGCTGATGCAATTCACGTAAAGATTTTTCTCCCGACATCGATGTATCCAATAAGTATAAACCCTGTGATATCCCTTTTGTAGCTTGTCTGTTTCGATAGTACAGTACATGTGTGCTTTTCAGGGCTCGTTACCCAAGCCAGGAGAAAGCAGACGGATCCCAATTTGCAAGGAAAAAGTATATTCCAGTCTTGTATTTGTCTCGTTCACTAAGTAATTAAAAGGAATAACTATTCCAACAAATAGCAATTTATCTTCAAATTGAATTCAGTTGACGTATCTCCAAAGCTACCGGACCTTAATTTGAAAATTTTGCCCAGACATATACAAATAAAGTAGGCCATGAAATTGTTGTTATCCTACTGGAAGGTCGCTGAATTGTAAATAATTGGTGCTGTTCTCAGATACCGAGTTTAAAAAAAAAAACAAAAAATTGCATACAAGTAAATTAAATATAAAGACGATACATTTTTCTATTTTTTTGTTCTTCAATTCCTGAATTCCCAGTTGAGTGTGAGGCTGTTTCAGGGTCGAATTCTCGTCAGGATACTAAATATGGCGTTATTCTGATCTTCCAGTTTTATCTATTTGATTTTCTCCTCTTAGAATTTATCTGCTTTATACATTTATTTAGTTATTTGATATTGTCCATCAAATTCAGTTGTTTTATGCTATCATTGATTACCTTACGTTCTATACGTTTGCAAGGTTCTTATCAGAATGACTCTTAATGCTGATATAACCAATCGTTATACGTTGTTCTGTTTGTATTTTCATGTTTTCATTTATAGATTTATTGCCTGACATTGGTAAATATATTCTTTATCTCTTCCAAGTCTTTTTCATTGTATTCTTATGGCAATTTTTGGGACTTTATTGTTGAACATTACTTATGTTTTTTAAGGTTTATACTAATAAAAATGATATAAAGTTGTATTTATTATAAAATTGCTAAATATTTCCTATAAAATACAGCTTGCATAATACTTATGGAATCCTCACGAATTAGTTATACCCTTCTCTGCGATTATCAAGTTGGTCTTAATAAAAGTCAGTATTTCCCCCAAAATAGAGTTTGTATGATAAGTATGGATTCTCTACTACAAATTTGCTCCACCCTTCTCTGCTATTACTTAGTGAGGATCTTATATATATATATATATATATATATATATATATATATATATATATATATATATATATATACACATATATATATATATATATATACATATATATATATATTAATATATATATATATATATATGTATATATATATATATATATATATATATATATATATATATATATATTTATACCCTGTTTTATGCATCATGTTTTTCACCGGTGTTAGGATTTATATTTTAATTACGTATTACGTTCACACGGAACGTAATATGTAATTTTAAAAAATCTCGATTAGATTTTCCAAACATTTATAACTATGAAAAACACAAAAATGAATTGATACTTTAATCAAGCAAATTTGATTTATCTAGCCACGGTGAACAACAGTGAAAACCATGATGAACCAAAATTCTACGTACAAGCCTCATTTACAAGCTTTAAAACCAGCGTAAATAATAAGATCTTCTTTCCAGACAGAGAATACAAAATTGAATATATTTGGCGAAGTGTGTCAGGAAATCAAATGAGGAAAAACGGACACCAATAATTGAAGTTGTAATAACTAAAATGGTTTCCAACTGCACTGGAAAGGAATATTATTTGTGTCTGGAAGAAAAGCCTAACATCATTGGTTTTCATGATGATGAACTGCTTTTGAACATAACAGCAAATCAGTGGCTAGATGCAGACAAAACGTGTTTTTTTCATCTAAGTATGTAGACATCATTACATTAGACAATAACTCTAATGGCTAGAAAACAACACTGCATATTGATTAAGCAATTTCTCTCTCAGATAAATATGCTATATTATTTTTAATATATATATGAAACATTGGAGTTATAAACTTGATATTTTCAGTATCGTATATCACCCGTGTTTTCTTGATAGTCTTCCAATAAGTAATTTTAATAAATTAAATCCTGATATAATATTCAAATCCAGAACGCCGGTGAAAAACTTAACATACAACACTGGATGCATATAAGATGTCACATTGACTTTTATCCAAACTCACTTGATAATCACAGAAAAGTGTGAGATAGATTCGCAGTGAAAATTCCACTAGTATTATATATATATATATATATATATATATATGTATATACTTTCGTTTATATTTTCAGTTACTCTTGTGTATTTCTCATTCATACTTTGCTCTCACATTGTGGAAGACTCTCATGTGTTCTCTTGAGTCAAAAGCTTTTTGATAGTCTATGTATGCCAGACAAACTGGTTTGTTGTATTCTGATACCTTTTATGACTAGCTGGTTTATTGTGTGTAGGTGGTCTATTGTTGAAAAGCTATTTTGAAACTTGCTTGTTCGTGCAGCTGGTTTTCATCTGAAGTGTTTGTTAATCGATTTATAAGTATTTTCGAAATTAGGGCTGTAATCGCCCAAGGTTTCTATTGGCTCCTTTTCAGTGTTGTTGGATAACTACTCCTATACAGGAGTTTTGAGGAACTCTCTTTTCTCGTAAGCTCTGAATGCATTAATGCTAAATTATATACCATCATGCCATTTCAAGCTATTTTACTTTCCATATTTCGTAACTCTAAAACTACTTTGTCCGTGGTTATGTCTAGAACATCACTGGTCTTTATCAAAGAGTCAGTCGATTGTACTTTCATTTTCAACACACAGAGGTTCTCGTAGTAGTCTTTGGTCACTCATGATATGTTGTCCCTATTTTTGTTGATTTCGCATTTTCTGTCTTTTAATGCGAGTATCTGTTGCTTGCTAGTGTAGTCTGCGGCTCAAGTGCGTTCCAATCTGCTCCCTAATCTTGATAGCTTTTACTATCCCCTCCCTATTTTTCTTTCTTTAGTCTTGTCTCATTTTTACTTATTTTACTTTAGAAGTAATTAATCATATTCTCTCTCTAATTAAAAAGAGAGAGAATATGATTAAAGTTGTCTGTTTTGCCGACCATCATAGATCATAAGGCTATGAGCCTTTGATTGAGTTTGCCACATTATTCGATCTTTTCAATGGGCCCTTACATATCTATAGCGGATCTCTGTGGCCCATGTTGTATTCAGCCCTTTAAATCTATAAGAAATACCCCTATCCGCTGCTTGAGGACATGCTGTGTAGAAGAAATCCAGCCCCTTGATTCTTATTCAGAGGATAGCTAACATGAAATCAACGACCTCTTTAAAAGTGATATATATTAACACTATAAGATTTTCAAGTTACTATGTGTCCACTTTTGGATTGTTCTTTTCCAAGAGATAACAACCGCCACTTTTCGATAATAAACAGCGGACAGGCATTTATTTAGTTGCTTTCATAGATGTAAATAATTAGTAGATGAAACTAAGAAATATCTGTGTTGAAAGCAATTTGAATATAAAATACCAGCGAACAATTTCACATGTAAAATTGAATTTTTTGAGAGAATAATTTCTTGCTTATCTTCATTTTTCTATTAAATTTCTCTGGGTGGTTCTTCTTTCTTCTTACTGATTCCAAGGGGCATAAATCTATTGGATTATTTACTCTTTTTATTTTAGCCAGATATAATGAAACTTTGCAAATTTAATTCTAGGTGAGAGATAGAAATATAGTCATTTATAGCGAGTGGACATTTCTTCTGTTGGTTTTAAAGTTAATGGAACAGCAAAGCAGCAATTATTATTAACTGAAATGGGGAAAATATTTGAGCATCCCAGACCTTGAAAATGGTGATGATAGTATTTCAGACTGCGTCATCGGAGGTCGTGATGGTGGGAGATACTATAATGGTTCGCTGCAGAGCAAATGGTAAAGGCTATCTTCACTTTTTTTTTTTTTTTGAATAAGCGAAAAAGGAGTGTAAAGCGAAATTTCCAAAAGCAGGGATCACTTAAACTATATATCTTTTAAAGAAAACAATTTTTAAAGAAATCGCCACCGTGGAATAGTGCCTTGTTTTCAATGTTTGTACGGAATTTTTTTTTCATCAGCAAAAGTGTTGCCTCCAAATCGAAAAGTGCGTAGTTAATGAAAAATCCCATTGTTCATTTTACAAGAAGAATATACACCAATATGTCTAGCATACGCATGTAGAGAGTCCAATCTCCACTCTTAGTAGGCGCTACAAACGTTAGTGTTGGTACCATACTTAACTAGCTCAGTAATTAGATATACTTCTATAAATCTGTAGCATCTATCTTACACAACATGATCTTTATTTTTCATCGTTTTGGTTGAAGGTGATTATGATCAACCATGTAATTGAGCTTGAAAAAGACTTGAACACAAACGATCTTAATCTCGTAATTTTCAACTGTTGCAATATGAAGAGCAACGATTTCAATATTAGATTCTATTTATAACATTATCACCTGCTGCATTTCCCTTGATATTTCCGCCGTCTGTAATGTAAGTGTCATGTCTATCTATGACCATCTTAAGACAAAGTGAACTGACTCTCTCTCTCTCTTGCTCCCTCTCTCTCTCTGCAGCTCTCTCTTTCATTCCCTCAAACACACACGCAAACACACATACCCACACGCACACATTGAATATCAACCCCTCTATGGTGTCTATAGCCCTCCGGGGAATTAATCCGTAGGTAAGATTTAGATTGGAGGTCACAAATGTTGTGTTGATGAAATATCCGTTAGATTTGGTTTCATTATTGCACAACTTTTCAAAGAATGGACTCACTTGCAATGATTTGCAAGACAGGCCTGCTAAATGACTTTGTTATGACTGGTGATCAGTAGATAGATTTACTAACCTTAGCTTAGACCGAAACTGGACCATGTAAAGAGGAAACTAACCGTCAGAAGAGTGCATTGCATTCGTTTTCTTAGTAAGGAGAACTTGGTTGACTTGATAAACAGCATTCAAAATCCTGGCCTTTACCGAACACCAACCACTACTGTTGTTGGGAATCATGCAACTATCTCAGTGAGGAAAACAGATTCATGTTATCCGAGTAGTTTCAAGGAAATATAAACACTGTACAGATGCATAAACTCTTTTCAGAAAATTCACAAAAACCAAAAGCTCAGAAAAATGCACATTTTTTACATGGAAAAGATGTTCAAACTTCCAAGTTTTTTTTGTTGCTTTTAATAAGAAGTACTTGTGATTTTTTTCCAGTTTTTAAAAAGGGTATCCCGGGAATTCTATGATCTGTCTTCATCTCATTTCTTTTACCCCAGTAAAAACGATCTAAACTATCGTTTTTAGTCTTTATTTACCCTACTCACTGTGAATATTTAAAAGATTCACTGGAGAGACATTGCCATTCCCAAAGAATCAGTCTAATTGTCTGACTTGTATAAGGTATCTGTACTAACATCTCGAAATTTTTAAGTCCAGAAAGTGTCTTGTAGTAAAGATTTCGGATAAGACATTATGTGTCTCTTTTTAAACCTTTCCTGTAAAGTGCAAGTTAGCAGATTAATCTCAAAAGCCATTGTTTGTGAGTTTGATCCCTAACGACTGTTCTACTCCTGAGACCTTTGGTCACACTAATCTGAGCTCATCGTCTGTATTTAATTACATGAACACTATAGTGAAATCAGTCGAACCTATATATTTGGCATGTCAATGGATGTTATCTGTAAACACAGGGACAAATAACATACTTTAAATACAGGTAATCTAATTAACACTGCATCAAACTAGAGAGTACTCAGAGAGCGCATATATCTGTCAACGCCATTATCACTCTCTGAAAACTATGTATTGTGGATTTCACTGTGCATGGATCCGCCCCCAAATTTAATCACTTCTTTCGTGGCCTATTGCCCATTCTTAATGAGAATCTTTTCGAGAAAATTTACAGTGAGAACAATTTGAGATATTATGAGATCAGACTGAGAATCTTTGGAGATTTCGTGTGATGTGGGTTTATAACAACAAAGTGGGTCGGTAGCTGGGCATGGATTTGCTCCCAAATATGATCACTTCTTCCGCTGTTCATTGCCATATCAGCCCCCAAATTTCAGTTGATTTCACTGAGAACTTTTGGATATAATATGTGGACATACAAATGGACAGAAAGACGGACACTATATAATATACCTCTCTTGGCAGAGGTGGAAATAGTACAAATATACGTCAAGCTTTGCCGCCAATTCTTCCTGATAGAGCTGGCAATACTTTTACGTAATTCGTTTGATTCACATGTGTTAAAATTGATCTTGCATTTGTTATCACTAGCATATCAAGCATCAATACTATTTCTTAACCAAAAAAAATGACAAATTGTATAACGATCATTGAAAAAAATAGCAAAACAAAAACAACACAACAACCACTAAAGCTTCTCTCCAATACTTACGCCGATAATAGTAACACACTCTTTTAATGTCCATGCGTATGCATAAACACATACACATATGTGCATAAACACACATACACGCACATATAATATGTTTACATATATATATATATATATATATGTATACATATATGTATATATATATACATGTGTGTGTGTGTGTGTGTGTGTGTGTGTGTGTGTGTGAGTATGTATTTGAGTGTATATACATGTATATATGCATGTGTATATCGGGCACTTGCGGTAGCGCTGCGCCTTTAGAAAGATTAAGCTGAGATTTTGCACAAAGCGACGACTTTAATTTTTTAATAACTTTTGTAAAACTCAGACAATTCTAATAAAATCGACGTCATCTTTTTGAGATTTAAAACGTTTTTACTACACCAAGTCACGAAAATTGCATTAATATTTTCTGTCTATTTTGCATTGAAATATTCTGGTTCAGTTTTTTTAAAAGTCTTTTCATAATTATATTAAGATATGCGTGCGTGTGCACGCCAACACACACACACACACACACACACACACACACACACACACACAAATAGATAGAAAATATATTTCTTTACTTCTTGGTGTAATTTCGGTATATATACGTGTATGTGTGTGTGTTTGCATGCGTATGTGTATATATATATATATATATATATATATATATATATATATATATATATATATGATCTATACTATTAATTATCATGAATACCATTTTCTTTCTGGTAAGAGACAAATTCACTGACTTATTATACATATGTATATATGTATAAAGCATCAATCTACATATATTACCTTGCACAGTATCTCTCCATCGACTTTTATCAAAAGATAACTATTCAAGTATCCAATAATCGATCCAGTGCTGAATCTGTATCTATTAGGTTACCTTTTCGTATGTATAGATAGATAAAGCAGAAATTTTTTCATTCTATCAAACAAACACGTCAACATAGAAAAATATGCATATCTCAGGATATAACACCAATTCATGCTTTTTACCAGACTAAGATTCGTAAATCTAAAAATAAATCTATTCATCCTTTCAATTTCATTAATAATTTCTGCTTCTGAACTGTTTCGATATCAATATATCTCTCTTGTTATATGCATGTATGTATGTATTAGAGTGAAAAGGCAATTCGGAAAGCCATGTGTATGAATGAGATTTCTTTATTTGATTTGGCATTTCGTTTGTTCATAACTAACTTCTTCAGAAAAGTGATCGAGATAGAAAAAGGTATCTGTTTTATAGAGTCCATACCTAGTTTTCGGTGTAATGTCGCCGATGTGGGCGGATGTCGGAATCTTTAATCAAATCATGCGGTTTCCAGGTGTCCTGAAAAACTGGGGTAGTGATTTATCTTTTTATCATCATCTGACTTGTTTGTTATGGTCCCAAGGTAGTATATCATGTACATATCTATCTATGACCATTCTCCGTGGTGTAATATTTTGCCAACTTATCTAGTGATTGATTTTATTATCACTAAGACCGATACATTTGCAGCTTATGTGTATGCAGTATTATATAAAGCAAAAAAAAAAAAAAGAAGCTCAATACATACGCAGATGATGCTACATTTTAATCTTTGGTATATGTTGTAAATATTTATATATGTCATAGTAAGATTGGGATTTGGTGAGATTCCTGCGCATTAAATGATTTCATGAACTTTTCAATTTTCAAAATTAGTGTAGTAATGTTAAACAAGCTTGTGGTACCGACCATTGCTACTGAAATGAATTTGATCCTCACTTGGTCCCCACTAATGTCACTTAGTGTCAAACTATGCTATATGAATACGGAAAATCTGGATATACTAGATATATACTAAGTTTAACGTTGACAAGGCCACAGTAGCAGGTCAGCCAGTGAGGATCTAACTCCTTACAATAGTAATGGTCAGCATCATTAGTTTATTTACCATTACGGCACTGAACTAGGGATTTCGTGTTATTACTGAAATGATTTCACTAACTTGCTAGTTTCCCAATCTTGCTGTAAAATAAACATCGTATTTTTGAATTTTAAGCAGGGGTATTATAAGAAAAAGATGGATACGAAAAAGGCAGAGGAATAAGCTGAAAAAAAAAGAAAATAATAAATAGGAAGATACACACACAAACACACACACATATATAATTGTATATGTAATAATAGATTGCACTATATTATGTTGAAACTTTTATTTAGAATGATCCGTCATTACTCGGTTAATATATCATTTGGCCTAAACAGTGTAACATTGAATAAACAATAAAAAAAAAAGAACGGCTGCATGAACCGAACTGGTAGCCGATAGGGTAGCAGCTTAAACGTAGCAACGCTCTTATCATTGAGCTAAACAGCCGATGGCTGCTTAGGCCCAAATAATATTTTCGAGTCCTGACTATCATTCTTAGCTAATTCACAGTGTATATCTGCTCTATTCGTTTATTTCAACGCGACAATTATGCACTAAGAAATGTATGCATGATCCAACAGAATGATTATGAATTGTATTATATTATATGAAACTCTTATTTCTCGGATCATATACCCATTTCTTTGTATGTATATACATACATACATACATATATATATATATATATATATATATATATATATATATATATATATATATATATATATATATATATATATAAGTATACTTGTTTATGCAATTGGCATCTGACACTTCTAGAAATGAACATTATATCCATTATGTCCTAACTGCAGAGCTACATAGTAGTAACTATAACAATGCTCTCTTTTTTTTATTTTTTATAATAGACTGTCACTTGATCAGCTAAGTGTAGTTGGTGTTTGATTAGTGTTTTTCTATGCTGGGTCCCGAAGAAGCGGAACCCGAATGCTAAGTTGAGATATCAAAAACAGAGCAGGACAGAGCGAAGATATGTCGGAAAATATTGGTGAGTTACGGAGTCGACCGATTCCAGTCGGAAACTGCCGACAAAATCGAACGTAGCACCTTGTTTTCTGCATTATTAATTATTGTTCTCTCTGCTACGAATGCTATAATTATAACCGAAACTTTATCCTTATAAATGCCAAAAAAGAAATGAATGTGCATATTTGAACGAAAAAAACCAACCCCAAACAAACAAACAAACAAACAGCACAAATAAAAAGAAAAGCAAAACAAGCAAGCTGGTCACTGGTATTAGCGTAAAGACTGAATTGTTATTGTTACGCCTTGATGAGAGATTGCCACAGAGAGAGAAAGGGTGAAGAAATATATAGTTGTTTGGTAAATGTGGAATCGTTGCCTCTGGATTAAGCAGGATGAATATGGGTGAATAGATGAGGGGGTTAAGAGGAGGTTCTGGCGGGAAGACAAGATCTACGCGAAGGAAGTTTCGAAGAGAAATGGTAAATAGTTGCGTGGCATGAACGTGCTTGCGTTCCGAGCCAAGCGGCTACTGCTACCACCGCTTCTCTCTCCGAGAAATCAGGAAGGTTAATTATGTTCTGATTTCCACTGCTGCGTTAGCAGCCAAGCGGCTGTTAGTATCAGTAATTTTAGGTATTGTGCTACGACTAGATATTGCAGGACACACCGGTTCTCGTCATACGATCACCTAAGTTAAGCAACGTCGAGCCTTGTCGTCAGTAGTTTGACGGGGGCATCTCTGAGAATACTACGCGCCGTAAGTAGCTAGGGATGATTATGTGGAGAGCCTATCCCGTTGACCCCACTAAGGTGGGGGCCGATCTATACACTACGTTCAATAACACGTGAGAGGACAATCCCCCTTCCCCGAACCCTCTGTCTGGCCTGGCAGCAAGCAAAAAGAATGCTACTAAATTTATATATTTACCAAGCTCGGCTTCGTTGGGTGCAAGAACGATACTGTTTTTAGATTTTACTTCAGAGGGCGATGTTGATGTTTGGGGCTGAAAAGTGTCGATAAGAGAATAATATCTTTCTTAATTTTCTGAATTATTACACGATGAAACGCGATGTATATTCCTGAGTAGTAAGTGTTATTTTCTGATAGCTTATGAATAAAAAGTATAGAAAATGTCAGTAATTCTATGATATTTATATGTAACTGTTTACAATTTATAAAATTACCCATTGTCAAATTAAAAATGAGTACAATTCAAATTTTCACTGTCCGGGTCACAAAAGCCAAGTTTGAAAGGAAAAGTTGACATGTTCTATATATTTCAGACATAATCAAACAGAAAATAATGCGTATCACACCAGAACAATTTGCACATTTTGAGACAACTTTAAATCATGAATGTCTAAACTTTAGTCCTGCATTGTATCAGGCTGACAACAGACGGATTAGGGAATGTATTCATGATATGTACACTTAAGTGGGTTCTAGTGAAGCTTCGATAGGCATAGCAACCCGGAAGTTGATCTGATAATAAAGAGAAACAGAGGGACGAATAATGCGACCACTGTCTACCCCTCCCTGCGACTCTCCGAGTACAACTGAAAGATTAAAAAAAATATCCCCACAATTGATCAATCCAAAGAAAGAAAATTGTTACAAATTTGAAATATTGGCAAATTAAAACAGTACTGGACATTAGTGAAATAATTCTAGTAAATATCAAAGCAAAGTTGTTATATTAGCTTAGTCTGGCCAAAGATCTAAATGGATATGGGAAATTGTGACACATCTATTTTTCAATTATGGAGGCCCCTGCCTGGTTGAAAATCAGCATGTGAAACCCTGGCTTTCACCTGCGCTCGAACGTTGAACTACGGTATCAGTGTTGAATATACAACTACCTCATCTACAAGATCAGTCTAGACAGGGAGGGGGGTTGAAAAACTCCTATACGAAGCTTGCCTGTCTGCTTTGAAAATCATTAGTCGAAATCTTTGCATTTACCTCGGCTAAAACTTTTAGATTATAACAGGCCTCACTGGTTCCTTCTCACAAGGACAGCCCACCACTTTCCTGTCAGAAATAATATTTTCTGTTGTGTGCACATTTCTCTTTCGACGGTGCTGTACAAGTGTGTCAATGCATTTCTTCGATGTGGAAAGCCCGTTGTGATTTCAGACCCTGTCGTTGTAAACATGGTGAAGAATCTGCATAGGAAACACGCTGCAACTTCAAAGAGATGCAACTTGCTCCGTATTAAAAGCACAAGTTTACACACACACACACACACACACACACAAACATATATATATATATATATATATATATATATATATATATATATATATATATATATGTCTATATTTCGTTGTGTTCCTCTTTCCTGAAAGTGCACGAATCATTCCCTCCAACTGATCGGGGTCGGGGCTGATGATACTTGCAGCTTAAATGCAGTTTTGTAATTTTTTTCTTTTTCCATAAAAACAATCGGCCTACATCTGAGAGCCAAGGCATCCCATATGTAACCTCCTTGGAGGGTTACAAATGAACTCAACTTAACTCCTACTATCAATCTCTTGACCATTCTCTCTTATTCTAAATGCTGGTCTTTATCTCTCTCTAAATGCCTATCACTCTCTTTCTCTAAGCGTATCTTATCCCAACACACCCATATGCTCATGCATATATCCATCCGTGTGTCACTCATGACATACACACATGTACTCATAAGTTCACACATGGTGTATCCGACAGTACACACACGCAGTCATATTCTTTCTTTGGAGGCAGCGGTTGATTTTTTATCAGCCTGTCAGTTTTAATTTAAACATATATCTGGTGTGCCCGCCCCATGATTCATTTTCAACTCTTATAGGTTCCAATGTGTCTCAAGTAGGCCTGGATTATCATACAATCTATTTGACCTGCTACTTTCTCTTTCTTATAACACGAGAAAACGGAAACACACAAACGTCCTATAGACATACACATCCATACGCATTACTGCTCACTTATCTTAAAACGCACAAGAGAAACTTTAAAATTATTGACCTTGTGCCTCAGACCCTAATATTACCCCCTTTCATAACATCTAAAAAAATTAGTATGCTATTTGAAAGAATTTCCTTTTTAAATACTCAAGACAATTTATCAAACCAATGTCCTTCACCGTTTTACGAGCATTTTAAATCTTTATTTTCAATACGTCAGGCGTAATTTAGAATCAAGCTGAAATAAAATTAATTTTGCTTCACAGTTTTTGATTTTATCGACTGCAAAAACAAGCATCACTGTCCATTTTATTCATTTTATGTATTCTTATATTTATCTTAATTTTCAATCCGTGATTTTTACTGGGTTATACAATCCTTTCAACTGAAACACTAAATTTTGTCTTGCAACATAATAGTTTTACAGAATCAGCATTTTTTCACCGAATTAATTGACACAGGTATTACAACAATGCCCAGAGTTCTCATAAAACCTGATTTTCTTACAAGTAAAACCAATTATAATTGTCACACCTGTCAGGAAGAGTGGTCAGGCCGTACTCCGACTTGACGAAAAATCATCAAACAATTGCACTAATATAGAAAATCTTGCATGCCACACTTTCTGCTATACGTCTAGTCAAATAAAACATCAACGTATATACATATGTTTTACAGTCATTGCATCCGCTCACTTTCGCTGAGATGCTACGGGAAAAAAGTTATCTTAGATGAAATACCAGTGTTAAGAACTTCACAACGCTTAACATATCAAGGTCTTTTTTTAAACATGAATACGTACTAGAATAATACCCTACAGAGACTAAATTATGGCCTCACAGGACGAAATCTGTCCCAGGATAAAATTCAATTTGGTTAAACAGAAATCCAAAATCTATCAATATTTTGAGCCGTCATTCACAGTTTTAGCATTTTCAGTTAACATTTCATGGCAAATATCGGGTTACATATAAACGACATCAAACTGTAAAATACACATGACAAGTACACACGACTGCAGAAGTACATTACACATTTTGCACGGTGGAATCCTTCAAGACAGAAAGCCTGTTCTGATTAAGTCGGTCACTAGAAACATGGAGATAAATTCGCTATGGAAAACCCTTCACTTGTGGCAAAATGCAACTTACTTCATATCATGTCGAACTATATAAAAAAAACTATGTTCCCAATTTGCTGCCCCTCTTTACTCAGAATATACGTATCATTCCATCTAACAGATCAGACGGTGATGGTGATACTTGCTGCTAAAATGCAGTTTATTTAAAAAAAAAAAAGAAACTCTTACAAAAAGAACAAACAGTCGACATCTGAGAGTGGAGACATTTTGTGTGTAACCCCCTTGGATGGATACAACTGAAGCCAAACTAATTGCTGATGATTCTTGCAGCCAAGATGCAGTTTACTCTGTTACTCTTGCATCAGAAAAGTATCTGATCAGGTTTCGACAATAAAAAAAATAAATAAATAAATGAAAGCCAAAGAAGGGTTCTCTGTGGTTAGCTAGATAATTTCATTGATCATTTATTCTGCAGGGACTTTTATCCTCATGCAGTTCACCAGACTTTTGGTTTCCTGTCGACTAGGGTAAAGTAATACTCAAAATACGGCCTGTGGGGTAAATCAGATATCACTGTTTGAACTCAGACAAAAGTAAAAATTTCGAATGATTGTTTCAAACGCAGACCTGCAATTCTATCTTGAAATATTGATGCTTAATATTCCTATTCTTATTTAATAACATGACGTATTAAACTGAGGGATGTAGATTTCTTTTGCATTAAAAACAGAACAAAAACAAACAAACAAAAACAAGCATTCGAAAAAGTAAAACACACTGGAAATTAAAAGCCACGAATATTTTAAAGAAATGCAGGAACTGCAATTTTGTCTCGACCAACACGCACGTAAGTGGGGTCCCATATTAATCCGACATTCAATCATATTTGCCTCGTATTTAGCACATAAATATGGTTGTGAGTTCGACGCTCACAGGGCGCTGCACTGCTGTGATATCGTGCCAAGATAAGCTAATCAAATGAAAATATGTATTTGGTTATCATCTGTAACTATGTCGCTTATTGTTCGAATAAGCATTCATTTCAACCTATAAAATCTCATTTTTCCCCTTGATCCAATGATGAATATCAATCATATAGATGGAACATTATACAGTGGAAAGTTCAGATCAAAATTCATTTAACACCTTTCAGATCACACTTATTGGTCGACCCACATGTATATGCTTATAATAACAAATGAAACATTTGAGGTTGTAACATCATTTACGTACAACTGGAAGAGTATCAAAATCTCAGCACAGCATAGACTTCAACTTTCTTTAGATGCTCCCAAATTCTTATTATCTTTTGACAGTTTAATTGTACGGCAGGATATAACCCCAAGAATGATTTTGAATGTCCTTCAGGATGAAGACTATTAATTTTGATGATAACTTCGAAGCTTTAGGCAGTCACCTCAAGAATTAACGATAGTCAACAACATTGGAAAATCATACCATTTTTTCAAAGCGTTCCTCAAGATCTCTGGATTGCATCAATAAGTACTTAGCTTATGGTGAGATAAGCATTTCTTTCACATAACATCTTTCAACATAACCTTCATCCTTAATCCAATGGTGAATGATTATAATATGGATGGAACAGTAGGGAGTTCGGATCAAAATCAATTTAATAGCTAGCTACCAGATTACCGACATTAGGGTCCAACCATACACACACGCACACACACGCACACACGCACATACGCACACACACACACGCACACACACACACACTCATACATTGATGTATGTGTATACAGAATTCATTTGTAATTTGCTTATTCATGTTTTTGTAAAATCAATCAGTGAGTGTGTCCAGGTTGATCTTTTTATTCGAAACTCTCACGCTTAGTGCACGGCTATTCCCCCCGTTATTCACTTTTTGGCGATAGGATCTGACATCTACATGTGCGAGAGACACAAGTCACTAACACTGCATCTTAAATTTTGTTAAATGAACCTTTAAAAATGGGGGACATGAAGTACCACGTTAGTTCTTTAAAAGTCAGCTCAAAACGAATATAATTGCTTCTCCTGTTTTTTCATCTTCTCTTCCTTTTTCTGGCTCCTCCTCTCTTACACTCACTAATACACGCACACACACACACACACATACACGTATATGCACACAGAGAGTCTCTCTCTCTTCTGAAACACTGACACACACACACACACTCTCTCTCTCTCTCTCTCTCTCTCTCTCTCACTATCTAACCGGATATGTTGCAAGGTTGTCTGATCTTTTTATTCATACCGGGTAGTATAGTTCCATCTAAACTATATGGATGTTCACACAAACTCTCATTCTGCAAACAGTTAACAAAGGGAAGTAATGTAATCAAAATATTTCAAATTCTGTAGAAGAGTTACTTGGTTTTCAAATAGAAATATTGATTTCCCTATATTGAATTCAAAAGAGCGCATATACTTTTGTCGCAGGAAAAAAAAAAAAAAGAAAGAAGTGTACCACGAAAGATCTGTGCACCCACTGACCACTAATACATAGAAGTAACATTGCTTTAGAAGAACAGGATGCCATTTGTCTGATAACCATCAGATCAAATGACCACATGTTAGTGCTCGAGCAAATCTAGACAGTCGCTCAACGTCGTCCCCGTTACGCAACAGGTGCAATCGAGAGTACTTATTGTAATGACCGGCTGTAATGGATTCTTGAAATGGCCGTCAAAGGAAATAAACTGAATTGGATGAATTATATTTTCATAATTGAGCAGTTACTGCAGCATCAAATCCAGTATCTTTAAACTGGAGAGTAATTCACCTTAGGGCAAATTAAATCATTTTCGGTTTGAAAATAGCTACAATAGTTGATGAAGAGTTAATGAAACAGGAATGGTTTAATACCTTATTTACTCAAATATTCACATTTTTCTATTCTCAAAAAGTCATTCTTGTGATCAACACGTACAATAAGGAAACAATATATCTAAAAGTCTAATTCAAATATTAAAGACTGTCGTTTGTTTAATTTCTATAAAAACAGATCTAATAATTTTTTGTGCTAATTTCTGTGATATTCTTAGTTCTATTTACATATTTCTGGATGTTCAAAAGACATGAGTGAAATAAACATTTAAGAAATTAATTAGTTTATGCTTTTGTTCATGATACAGAAATAATTATATGAAGAACTTACCATTACAGTCAATAATCTAACAACTATACCATCTAAATTTGAAGTTATGTAAAAACATGAAAAAATGATGAAGGAACGCCTCCGTATATATATATATATATATATATATATATATATATATATATATATATATATATATATATATATATATATATATATTATTCAGGGGTTGGGTATAGTGACAAGCCTGCAGATAAAACAGTATATCCTGGAATGTTGGAACAAAAACAAAATAAGGCCCCTGAAATGACCAAATGCTTTTCTTCTAAAAAAAAAAAAATTTTGTAAGGAATCTGATAGAGTGTTGATGTTAATTTTTCAAGTCTATAGACAAAACAGAATTGACAAGAGCACTGGAATAAACGAACCAACAAACAAAATGAGGCATGCAAGAAGTTTCTTCAAAAAAAAAAAAAGATTAGATAGGCTCTATCGAGGTACTGATGCCTAATTTGAATTCTGTAAATAAAACGGTATAGCCAGGATTGTTAGGACGAAAAAATGATACTCACTCAATCACACACAGGCACACATGAACACGTGCACATATGAAGAAAAGGATAGAACCATTTTTGATCGCTACAGTTGTTCAATTAAAGACAATAGAAGATAAGATTAAAATAATCGAAAACCGTGACCTGACTTCTCTGCGCATGTCTACTGGGCGCCGACATTTGAACGTCGAATATTCTGTGCACGACTGCTGCGCGCAAGTATAACTCGATAATCAAACGCATCTCTGTGCAAGAAGGACCAACAAAAACAAACCATAGAATTAAAACAATTTATTGAGATACAAAAATCGAAATTATTTCGTTCAGTTGTCGGTGAACCATCAAAAACATAACGAAATTCAGTCATGGGTGATTCAGATTTTGTAATGAAGAGTTGACGATGAATGACACTGAAATAATTTAAGAAACTCTAATTTAATTTCGCTTGAGTGTTCTTTTGATATATTTGCCAAGTGCTCTCAGTCAGTGAATGCTTGATCCGTTTGTGTGATTGGTATCTAATGGGTGTGTCGCCTTTGGACATTTGGTCCGCTGTAATTTATTTATGGCATAATTTGCGTGTTTAAAGTCTTCTCAACGCACTTGTGAACTACCAAAACGAAGGAAATCTCACTTTCAATCCGAGAAGAAAGAGAGGCAAAAGTTGGAAAAATAAGAAAAAAATATCAAAATCTTTTCCAACTTCAATTATCAGTCTAATGAGTTCTCTGAAGTCCGAGAACCGGACAGACAAAGACAGAAGGAAAGACATCCGTCTCCAACTATCGGCGTTTAATGTGTGAGGTACCTATTAGTAAAATACAGAAAAAAACCTAACTACACCAGGGTTATTAAAAGATGATACTGGCTAGACGTAATATAGCCACGAAAAATGAAAAATCAATGAGGGAATCAAAATCAAAGAGACTGGTAAAAGGCATCACAAAAACTTGGAAGGGGGCATCGTCTTCTATCGATAACGATGCAGGAACACCCTCAATTTGAGAAAAAATCTCAAACGGCAATGGGAAGGCCATGTTGCAAGAATGAAAGACAACCGATGGACATCACGTCTCACGACATGGATTCCCAGGGATCACATGTGAAACAGAGGCCGATAGAACACAAGATGGAGAGATGAACTCGTCAAATTCAGGAAATATTGGCTCTGCAACGCCGTCGATAAAAAATTGTGGCGAATCCCGGGGAAGGTCTATGTCCAACGACGGACGTTAAAAGACTGATGATGATGATGAAAATTGAAAGATGTTTCTCAAAGCTCCGATGCCAGTGTATCAATTTCCACAATAATTAGCCTACACTTTTTACAATAAATCCCTGATCCTTTAAAAAATAATGTTAAAACAAAAAAAGAAATATCATAAAATGATAATACTAAAGATCCGGGTAAAAAAACTTAAATTAATTCATATTTCAAATGAATAGAGATATTCACCGCTAATACTAGCCTTGCCTACATATTTGTGATTTGTTTTTCAGCTGATTTCGTTATTCAGAGGGAGCCAAAAGGGCAGAATTAGCTCTCACCTGAACTACATTGTAATGAATATCACGTCGGATTATATATCCAGTCTTTACTCAAAAGACTTCCTGCGATTTTGATTCTTTAAGTTAGATGTTTGTAGGGGCAAACCAAAAATGGCACTCACCCACATTCACGAAGAAAATACCCTCTTTAATTGACTTAACAGTAAATACTCGTAGATCTCAACATTGCCGCAGTTCTTCCGTTATGTTCAAAAGAGCCATTATCATTCCAAGAGTTGTTCGGACTACTGAACGCATTCCTTTTGCCGCCTTTTTCTTAGTGTAACAAGTGTTGAAAATGAGATAAGTACTCATAATCTTAGATTTTATTATTATTTCGAACAGCAGCTATAGTTCATCAGATAAAAAACTGATTAGCAACAGTTTACTCGTTATCAGTCTATTCATTATCGTTACGCTATTATTTAGTGAACTGCCAGCTTCTCAGCATGGGGGGATATTTCACGAGATTGGGGGGGGGGGATATATTTGGAATATATCTTGACGGCAACGCTGTTACCAGCGAAGAATTATACCATCTTTCCATGTGGGTACATCTTTACTTTAAACGATTGTAAAGCACTATCATTCAATGATTTTCCAGCTTTTAAACCCTCTCATCCTTGGTGATAAGGCTTGATCTGGCGGTGAAGGGTGTGCTCCGATTACCCAAACCCACTCAGCGTGTACGTCCATACCAACAGCTTGCCATTATTTGTAATTCAACACGAATTGTGTTTCCATAAATTTGATAGCAAGGTTTGTATCGCTCCTTTTCGTAATGTTGAATAAAGCTTGTCGATACTAAAATCAGTCTGCTACCAATGTTCCCATCGAGACATCTTTTATTTTGGCGGTGCAGGGTGATATAACGAAGCGGAAACTGAACTGGCGAATAAGGTTCGAGTTTCAGCAGTGGCCGCTTATATTCAATTAATATGAATATTCTTATGAAAAGAATGACTTTTCTTCGCCTTATACTTAGTCCCATCGCTGGTTATTTCGAGAAAATATCTCATCAGTGGCATGTCACGATGGCTGACGGAGGAAAGTGCGTTGGAATCACTGAGGCCAATCATACCCCCATCATCTCACATGTAAGTAGCAACTAAAAGCTGTTACCTCCATTGTCACTTTTGACATGGTCCAATCACATTTTTTTATACTTCATATCCAAGACAGTAATCATCCCGTGAGTAGTAACAGTGGTATTGGAATGTTATTCTATATCGAAAATTCTATTTTTATCAAACTTTATATGTTCATATGGCACGTGGTCAAATGAGAGAAAAGGGTGTGTTACACCGAACTTCTAATTGTGGAAGGTCTGTTTGCCTAGAAAATCAGCGACTGAGTCAGGCTTTCATTAAGGCCTGCTAGGAAATATGTAATGTCTAATACCCAAAATAGGTCTGTCGATTACTGTCGATACACAGTAAGCTTCGTTTCGTATGGTACAAGACCAAATGGAGAGAAATAGGGCTAGGAAGATTGGATAACGCTTATCCGTTACCTGGCTATAAAAGCGGCAATCGATACTCTACCTTTTATCTGAACTCGACAACTAACCATTGGCTCTATTGCAGAATTTTTATCTATTCCGACAACGCGATATTCCACATGACTATCAATTCTTAAGCCGTATCTCCGATCATATCTGTTCCTGTTACCAATCCTTCTGCTATTCTTTCCATATTCTTAGAACATCAGCTGGCAAAGGGAAAATACTGATTATGTGTGTATTATATTTGGCAATGGGATTTGACAGAAGAGGGTTATGGCTGTTGAGATTTCTAAAATTAACTGACATGATGTCATTAAATGAACACACGACATATCGCTGATCGTATCACAGTACACGTATCGGGATCAAGTTAACAACTAAGCAGGCATCATCAAGTGCTGATGTAGATTTGAACAGTCGATGCATATGCATAGTTACATGAATACATCCGTTACCTGATAATTTTTTTTTTTTTACTGATATTTATTCCCCTTGTCAATGTATTTGATTTAGTATTTCTCTATTAACCACACAGATCGGACATTTTTCAATGAAGCTTTCGAATTAAAATCCTGCTAATGACTGTGTGAGGCTACGGATATTGATCCATCATTGTACAACACAAACAGAAAGTATTCTTTTTCATATTTTTCGTGTGGTCAGAAGTGGTCAGATGATTTGAAGTGAAGGAACCATGTTTCTTGTTTGATCCAGAATATTTGTAACAAGAAAACCTCAATGCTCGATATCTTTCTCTGTCCCATGTGCGTCTGAATAAAGCAAGGACTCTCAACGATCAAAGTGAGTTGTCATTTTCTACCTCAGAGGAATCTGCTCAAATGAATACTTAGGAACGGACTCTTTTAGATGAAAAATAACCGGTTGATGACATTCAGTAAAGGATATGATAATATGAACGACTTTGATTCATTATCTATTATTTATTATGCGATTGAATTCATCATCATCATTATCATCATCATCATCATCATCATCGTCATCATTTGTCTTCTATCGTTCGTCGTTGGACATCAGCCTTCCCCAGGATCCGCCACAATTTTCGATCATGGGCGTCGCAGATCCAGCATTTTCTAAATTTGTCTAGTTCATCTCTAGGCACTTTTGAATATGGTCAGCATTGAGATTTTAATTCCAATACACCAAACTTTGATTATAGCAAGCAGAAAATAAAGTATCTGGGCCGACTGATTTTGAGAACAATAACCGTTTGATTACTGTATTCATGATTATAATAAAAAGCTTCCTTTGTAGGACGACGGCAGAGGATCAATGATTGTTGCACAACATTGTATGTATCATACGGCTATCACACTGTGTATATTACAATAAGCTATTACGGGGTTTAATAAAGGCCAATTCATTTTCGTCCCTGTTGTGCAATTCCTGCCCCGAGTCCCCCTGGGATCTGAATTTTCATCTGCTTGCAACATTCTCAGAATCGAATATAGATTATAAATAATGCCGCCTAGATTACTGATTTGATCCCCGGGGCGCCCTGTATTTACACATCTAATGATGCGCAGCGAACTCGTTCGTCTCTCTTCTACAAATGCTGACAATTACTTCACTGTGACCTCCGTCATGTTTTCTTTCCATTTACATCTCAGTAATCCTTGGCGCCCCTTCCTTTATAAACATAATACGATGTTCAACCAGCATACGAAGATCCCCAAAGTCACACCAAAACCCCAAAGAGTATATCTCTTTTGAAACTTGAAAAGTATAATGGAGCAATACATTCGCAGTAATGAAATTAGATGACTTTCGTTTGTACTTTATCTGATTTAGCTTCATAGATTCGACAAAGTACGTTCAGAATGGTGAATCCGAC
Organism: Thysanoteuthis rhombus; assembly: GCA_963457665.1. NCBI lineage: Eukaryota > Metazoa > Mollusca > Cephalopoda > Oegopsida > Thysanoteuthidae > Thysanoteuthis > Thysanoteuthis major. Next base: position 14,743,181 of record OY735210.1, read on the forward strand.
GAGCCAAACTGATGTTTTAATTTTTTCTTTAACAAAGAACAAACGACAGGAGTTTAATTTCATTATTGCAGTAATTTTTTTCAATTCAAGAGTGGGGTATCCACTGATGAGCCCAGCAGTTTTGATTGGATAATAGTCTTTTTAACCGTCGCCTCATAGCGAGGCAGCAACCTTTTGTATTTTCTGATACATGTTTCTTTTCCAAATCACTTCCTTCCGTCTTCCTCATCTTCTTCATCTTCCGTTCTTTCCCTTTTCTTTTCTCTCTTCTTCCTTCCTTACTTTACAACCTTCAACCCAAGTTTTGTTTTGCTCTTTTTAATCCAAACTTTCTTTTCGAGACCTTCTTCTCCTTTTTCTTCTCGTTCGTTCGGACGTTGAAATATATTCCACGCCCAAACACTTCTTATTCTTCTTTTTAGTTCTATGCTCTAACTTGGATAATAAAACTAAATCAGGTAGTTCCTGTCCTTTAGGTCATGCTTTAGACGGGATTCAATTTACTATACAATTTACTATACAATTAAAATGCGGAGCTTGCTCCTGATTTTATGGACACTTGAAATTACATCTATCAGAAAAATGAAAAGGAATATCTCTGTGATTGGAATCAGAAACGATCCAATTGATTTGTAGCATTTTGATAACAATAACCACTTGATGATAATATTTATGAATGCGATAAAGAACTTTCTCTGTATAACAAAACAAAGTATCAATTATTATAGTAAGAGCAGGTGGAATGTGAACGCATCTTCGGACTAATTCCCCCATTTTTTAAATTTCTATTATTTTTCAGTCTTTTGGTATTTCTTCCCTACTCTTTCCTTCATTTTTCCTTCGTCCTTATATCTCAAATACATATCCACTCCTTATCATCATTGACTTTTATACCACTCTTTAACTCAATCTAGATTATCTGGCGCTTTTCATAGCAACTTCACTCAGCAGGGAGTAAACAGCACCAATTGGAAATAAAGAATGAACTTTCGGTGATACTCGAACTCACATCCCACAATGATGGAGGCAGGCCAGGTTGCAGCTCTTACCAACCTAGTAACGAAAACCAGTGGCAGATGGAAATCCGAATAGAACCTTTCAACTTGATCTCTATTTTGATCTCTGCACCACGTTTGTTTTGTTGACCGGCAGTTTCAGTATGAGTTAAAAATCATTTTATCATTTATTTTACTCGATGAAATATTGGTAGTTATCATTATTGATTTTTCATTACTATTTACCTTTATCTTATTTTCTCTGTTGCTTTTTATTGCAGCTTTACTCAGGTCAATGTCCTATAATCTTCGGATTAACAGCTCTAAAATACTGTAGCATAAGCTTTAGAAATGGCTAAAATTGGTTTGATATTTCATTTCCTATATATATCATCAGTCTCCTAATGTCGGTCGTAGACTTTCCACATGATATGCCACACTTCTCTATCGTGGGCGTCATCAAGCCAGAACCTTCTTTGAATTTGTATAACTCGTCTCTCAATCTAATACTCTGCTAGCTTGGGTTGCGCATGTTATCTGTGGGGATCTATGTCGTGAGTTGTGATGTCCATCGGTTCTCTGCCATTCTTGTGATATGGCTAGCCCATTGCCATTTGAGTTTTTTTTAATGGATTCTTTGATGTCCCTGACTCTTATCTTCTCCTAGATGTATCATGCAGTCTTGTGGTCTCTCCATGTAAGGTTGAGCATAATCCTTTCATGTGTACGTTGCATGATTCTCAACTTGCGGATCTGTCTCTTGTTTATGTTCAATGTTTCAGCTCTCCTTGTTTTTGAAGATTGAGCTTGCTCTGCCAAAGGATCGTCATCCTATGGTGATTCTTCACATGATTTTTCTCCTTTTGAGGGTCTCATGGAGATTCGTTGTCCTAGGTAGATGTAATGGTCTACTTTCTCCAGTTCTGCGTCCTCGATTTTGAGTTATCATATTGTGCTGTATTATATAGAGACTAATTTGGATTGATCTTCCGCTGAAACATTTTAAACAAAAATTAGGCTGCTGCAGAAATCTAACGAGCCACTGATAGAATAGCCGCTCCAACGTTGCGATGCTTTTACCATTGAGCTAAATAGCTGCCGTTAATGTGAAGGCTAATCTACTGATGCTGTAACGAGGGGATATCATTTCAAATGAGTTTCTATATAATAGAGCGCAATTTATAATTCATTCTGTCGCACCAAATATGTCCATTTCTTTAAATACATAACTGTCGCGTTGAAAGAAACGGAAAGACCGAAAATACATGAGGTTAAAATAAAGGTTGAAAGCAGTTATTTGTCCTTGGCATTACGGAGAGCTATTTAGCCCAATGGTAACAGCATCACTAGGTTGAAGTGGCTACCATATCGGTAACAGATTCGATTCCTGCAGCAGTCTAATTTTCTTTAATTGTTTTTTCTATTTACTTTGTCTAAATTGAGCGATATATTAAGCGTATGACGACGGGAGATCACTTCAAATAAGTTTCTATGTAATATAATGCCGATCATAATACATTATGTCGGACCAAATATGTTCATTTCTTATGATTGTACGTCGTCTAAAAAGCTTTACAAATTTAAACAGTAAAGATGTATAAGCATTCCACAAAATCTTCCGTTCTTCCATTCTATTATTTCTAAATATCTGTTAATGCAATTAATGTAAGCTTTTCTATTGTGTTAGATAATTCTTTTCTTAGAGGGTGCATCGGTTGTTTCCCATGTAAACGTACCATGGATTTAAATATTCAGTCTTGTTTTATTATTTTCACAGCCGTCTCAGTATGCATCTAGTTTATTATTCTATACAGGATATTATTGTAAAGTATCGGACACGCAGGTTTTTATAAAACACAATTGACTTTTTGAAAGGATGGGCTTACTTACGTAGATTACCCTAAAATCTTAATTGACAATTCAGGATCTGCAAGTATAAGAACGAATGTAAATCATTGTTCGTGTCACTCCTGTTGAGTGTTTACCCGTGTGAATATTAAATATGTTAGATACGATTTAATTTCAGACTTCATTCAAACCAACTTATGATATCATCTTTATGAATTATTTTTAACCAGAAGGAAACCTGAGTCGATTTTCTCACAACATATTCATCCTTATATGGGAATAAAAAATCTAGCTAACATAGCAATTTTTCAAAGCCATTAATACTACCGGTTTTTAGACCAGTCGAACCCAAAATTACCCATTCTTTCTTTTGACCTCGGTCTTTTATCCATACCACCTTTTCCCCATCCACTCTCAACCCACCGCCTTTCAATCTTCCTCAAAGGTTCTCTCGGCTTTCCAAATCCATTTACATTTCACTTACTCTGCGGGCTTAGCGGCTGTTTCTTCATCCTTCTGTGCCCACTCAAGTTGCGAAGAACTATCTGCTTCTGACCCTTTTTGCCGTTCTCTTACTCGATTCCTAATGTCAGTTTTGTTTTAGTTTACCTCTTTCTCAGGCTTTCGACTATCAATTTTGACTTTGGTTATGCCCCAAAGCACCGGGTCGCTTCTTCGTGGCTTCTTTGTTTCTCGATTTCTTTTTCGTTTCATTCCTTCCTCATCGCATATTAGAATCATGAAGAGAATCACAAGAAGCAAAACGTGAATTTCAGTTCCTAATGGTAAACTCGATCTCTGTGGTGTTGCTATAACCGTTTCGCCATGGGCATTAATCCCAGTTCACTCAGGAAGTAAAGCGCTCAGATTTCACGCGAACACACACACACACACACACACACACACACACACACACACACATATATATATATGAAGCCTGTCCATAAATAAATTTTAAAACCAATGCACGAATTAGACATTTCAGAGTGCTGGTAGCAGGAATATCATGAAGTAATGACTTTAGCCTTCAGTATAGAAGTAGATGCATCAAGCAAAATTAGTTGGTTTTTGAGCCACAAGTGTTAGAGTGAAAGTGTGTCTGTTGCAAACAGTGAAGCATATCGAAGAGCTGCGTGTATGAGTGAAATTCTGTTTCAAATGCCGAACACATTTTTGGAGACACATCTTATTTTGTAACAGGAGAGTTGTCTCTGATCCCCGAGCATAAATCTTAGATGTAGCCTCATCGTATGTATACCTAGTTCCCAAACCAATCACTGCCCCAGAGACATTTATTGAGACAAGGTGTGCGTTGTGAGAATAAGGTATCATGGATGCTGTCAACTTGAAGCTATACGAGGTACTTTAGACTGAATTTAAAGATACTTTCGGTAATTAACAACTGATTTTCTCTTCTGACCAGCCTTTTTAAAAAGAAATTCGTTTCTATTATCACTGCCGATCAACATTTGTATTCACTTGGGTAACGAATCAAATCACACAAAAACAATTGTGACGGTGTATGTCAGTTGAATAGCATTTCACTGCAAATCACTGTCTCCTAATCCTTTTTGCTTCACCTTGACAGCTCAAGAGAATTGATGCCCTCTTTACGATATAAAAAAAGAATTTATATACTCAGTGGCAAAAATATCCACATCTCATACTCCCTCGCTCAAGTAAAATCAAATTCATGGCCCCCTGTCAAATCGTACATTTTGATTGATTACAACATCATAATGAATCGAATTAGGAGTTGAAGAGATGTCAAAATAAAATGATAGGTACTGATATTTACCAAAATTCAAAGTTTTAAATAAACGAGAAGGGAAATGAATTCATCGTAAAATAATTCCAAAACAATATTTTCCTAATCAAGTTCTAATAATTTTAATTGAATAATCTCACTTTAAATTGACAACAATTATTTCAATAATTTCAGTTTAAATTTATATCGATTTGTAGAATTAACAATTAATAGAAGTGTATAATTAGAAATAAACAGTATTGCATAATTAGGAATTGATCAATTAAGCTTTAACGCAACTAAGTTTTTAACGAAATTCAAAATTTGTTTAAACTGCCACTTGGTGGGGCGTGTGGTCCACGTTCGGAAAGGGTTCAACAAAAACTACTGAGAATTACCACATGCAGCAAAGCTCTTCTCCTTTACAAAAGCATATAATAGCGCAGGCTACTACCGCTATCTGAAACGGTGTGAAGTGAAGAGGCGTTTGCAATTACTATTATGGTACAAAGGAAAATATTTTTGAGGGTTCCCAGTTCCTAGAATAAGCTTATTCTGTCCGTCCGCCTCTGTGTCAGAGCTCGAGGTTTGTCGTCTGTTGTCGCTGATGTGGAAGACTGGAAATACGAGATTTAAATTGCCTGCAGAACCTCACGCAGTTATTTGTAGACTCGCAAAGCATCTTGATAATCTCCCGTAAGCCTACACGCCCTTTTGAAGAAGTCATATTTTTTTCTGAAATCATTGCAGTACTATCAAGGGTAGCAAAATCTCACACAAAAGTTATTTTTGTATTTAGGAATGCTCTAAAGTGTCCCGTGTAAAATAACATTAATTGCCTTTGATTTGTACTATTTCGGCTTACGGGAGGTTTTCATAGGAACTCTGTAATTTCGGGTGTCGCAGAAAACCAGTATTGTAATAAGAGCAGCAATGATATTGGTACTAATATCAATGAATAATTATGATGACGTGGCATTTGTCAGCCTTCTGGTTCTGGTTTGCTAGAGGCACTGACAGATAAGCCCTAGATCACACAATGGTCATTCCTGAACATATTCCTGCTGGTACATTATCCTATAAAGAACATGGGGGAAACGTCTTATCATCTTGGTCTAAAAACAGACTTTTGACGAGTCGAAATTTGAAATGGAAGTTGAGACCACTCGAATAAACGTTCGTAGTTCTAGCCATCCAGCCATACCCGCAACAAGTAGACATCAAGGCTTTTCTTGACTAAAGATTTTGACATTGATCTTTGGTTATGGCGTTTGGTATCGTTTTTGATGTGCGTGTGTAAATAGCGAATAAGCTCTTAGCAAATCTCATGTTAATTGTGAGAAAACAGCAAATGCATTGAAATGATTCCTGAAAGGAGGAATCAATAAACAAGTCTTATGGAAAATCGGGAAATGGAGGAAAGATGGGGGTCGCGTGGGGTCGGTAAGTAGAGACTTTGTTTATTGGCGTTGACGCCAACAGTCTGGCTCTGGTTTTCTTTGATGAATGGTTTGGTAAGAATGGGATGAAGGGTAAGAACTGGGATACATACACGTACACACACAACCACCCATCCACATATATATATATATATATATATATATATATATATATATGTATATATGTATGTGTATGTTTGTGTGTGTGTGTGTGTGATACCACTTTTTTCGAAGTTGGACTTCACATCGCCCCTCCACCTTGCGACCAGGGGTGAAAAGCAAAACTAATGTCCAGCGTCTGTTTTAGAACAAGTTGTTATAGAGGCAGTGCACACCTTTTTCCACTCTTTCTTCCTAAGCTGCTGTATCGTTCACGATCCTAATTTCTGATGACTCAGCCCAACATACCAACATCACTACTTTGAAATGTGTGAAAGGGGTGGCTAAAGAACTCATATAAATTAATGAAATTGCATCTTCACTTTGCGTCATTTCGCCTTACAAAAGGGTTTCGTAGAAATCATCAACTTTTTGATAGCAGAAAACCTATATATATATATGTGTGTGCGTATTTTTGTGTGTAATTGTGTGAATGAAGCTTTTTTCATATATATACATGTATGTATGTATTTGTAGATGCGTGTGATGTGTGTTTTAATCAATATGCAGAAATATAGATTCATAAACCAAACGCTGGGAATCAAACGAAAGAAGTGAAAGGAGATAGATAATGATCGATAAAGACAACGTTTTGTGGAGAGGATACTGAAAATATTTGTAGCGAAGAGACAGAGAGACAGAGAGACAGAGAGAGAGAGAGAGAGAGAGAGAGAGAGAGGGGGGGGAGAACAAAGTCAGATAAAAAAAGAGAATAAAGCAGACATAAAGTCAGAATATGACAGAATTAGGATTTTTCACGTGAATAATATATGCGTAAAATCAAGAAAGGTTGAAAAACATATCAAAAACGATTAATTCATTTATTTCTTGTCGCTCACAGTCTCGTCAGTCAGAGGGTTATGGGGGGGATCAGGGATAGGGGTTGCCTTTCGCTTGCATTATAGAGCGTAGGAAAAAGATCGGCCTCCTTCTGGGAGGACTACCAAGATTGCCACAGGATGGTCTGTACATGATCTCCACCTGGTATACCAAGTTGGTCACCAAACTAGGTACTGACTGAGTGGGATATTGCTCAACTAGTACATCGAACGTGATTTGCCCATAATACCCCGTTGAGATAAATGCAAGGAGAGAGAGAGAGAGAGAGAGAGAGAGAGAGAGAGAGAGAGAGAGAGAGAGAGAGAGAGAGAGAGAGAATTATGGACAAGCTTTGTCTAATTCATTTGTTTTTTGTCAATTTGCGTGCAAACCTTTTACTAGTGTCATCGAAATCAAAAATCAAAACCAAAAAAAACAAAGAGTAAGTTGCTCAAGATCTTCTGACCATCGTTGGTCACCATCAAGAAAGTGTGATAGGAGTATTTAAAAAGTTATCAGCATATATATATATATATATATATATATATATATATATATATATATATATATATATATATATATATATATATATATACGTTTTGATGCTTCCACCATTAATGCTCTCTACTTCCACCTCGGTGTCTTTTCTTTCATCATGGATATGCATTTCTCCTCTGTTTGGATTCTCCCTTTGGTTAATTATTATTTCCAGGTGTTGCGATCCTTAGCTGTCTTCTCCTAGCTGTCGGGGTCGATGCTCCTGTTTTTTGTCGCGCTTGCAGTCGTCTTTGTCGTGCTAATGTGGTCAGTCAGCGGTTCTGGAGTCTGTGTATATGTCCAAGACACCTTAGGTGCTTGCTCAGCATGATAAATTGGCTGATGAGGTGAGTGCACATCAAGTTTCTTCTTCCTACCAGGTTATGCCTAGAATGTAGCAAAAGCAGGGTAGGTATCCAGACCTCTGTACAGAACTTGTCTTGTGCCTCAAGAGTGTTGAGGCATAGGAGCTTAGTCAGTTGGCTTGTCTGTTGTTGGTGTGTATGTACATTGTATGGATCTGTTCAGAGTCACCTGTTGGTGGGTCCGTTGTGACAAGTAAGGATTTTTTTCATGGCAAAATCAATGCCATGTTCCTTGGTCTCATCTGCACTCTTGCTATGCACACAAAACGCGTAGTACTGCTCCTCTAAGGATCAACACTAAGCAAACTGTGTCTCATGGAGGATGATGATGTTGATGTCGACTTCATGGTCTTTGATGTCTGTCTACCGAAAATCTTGCGGAGGAAGATACTATAAATGGGAATCACTATTGTCAACTCTTTCATTAATCTAGTCTTTCTTAGTTTGAAAATCAGTTCTAAGTAACGGTGCAATGTTAATTTTCTATTTTTGTTCAATCATTAAAAGGTATTTAATTTTCAGAAAAAAAAAACTTACTAGATTACAGAAATTTCGTTTAAAGTTGAAAGGTATTCCACTATGAGAAAATTAATAGGAAGGAGGTTTTATTCAAATTTCAAATCCCTGTATGTGATCAGAAAATTAAAAGAAATTAGATATCATTTGAAATCAGATAAGAATATCAACGAAGACTCGATCTCTTCATAACCTTTTCGTAAAAAATGCACATTATTTTTAAATTGATTCTTTTTTTTACATTATACCATTTCCCAGCTTAACTTTTCATACAATAATAAAAAAGAACAAATCCATCCCAGCTATCAAAACTAGAATTTTTCTCGATGAAATCTTCAAAGGATGTTTTGATACTTTGAACTTGCTGGAACATCAAGTAAAATAAGTTATAGTCTGAGAGTAGTTGCATGCGGAAAAACCTATTCCAGCTGTGTGATCGTCTGCTGAGTCGTATTTGGGACATCGAGGCGGCTGTTGCAAAATCATCGGTCGACCCTCTTGCCCAATAAAATATACTTTCTCCTTAAATTCGACCGATGACAATGGCCCGGTGGCAGAATGTTTGACTCCTGTTCGTAGGGCCGTAACTCAATCTGCCGCAATCTGACTCACCATCAAGGAATACCATGTGCCGTAAGTCAAACAAAATTCTGACGATTATCAGTGTTTACCTAACCAAGCGACAACCTTGATTAGGGTGCAAGCGGAGAAAGATGATACATCTTTACTTATATTCATTCAAATGTTCCAAAATTCATATGGTCTTCAAATTCTGGGATATCTCTCCGTTTTCTGTTTTTCATTTTTTTTCTCTTCTATCTATCTCCTTGTTTCTCTAATCTTGTATTATTTTTATTTACTTCACTCCCTTTTATTTTTCTCTATTTCTTTACCTTTCTTCTTTCTTCCTTCTCTTTTCTTTTATTGTCATCTTTTACCTTTTCCCGTTCTCTTACTTCTTACGCCTCTTTCTCCCCTTTCCCTTTTGCTCTGTTTTCTTCTACTTTCTTCTTCCTTTCCTCATCCCCCTTTTTTCTCTCTCTTACCTCTTCTTTCCCTTTCATGTTTTTTCTTTGGTATCTTTTTACCCACTTTTTCATCGGTTTCTCCCCAGTCCTTGGCTCTTTCAACCTGTTTATCCACTTTCTTATTTATCTCTTTCTCAATTTGTTGTACCTTCTTCCTTTCCTCTTTCTTTTCCTTTTCTGGAACGAATCCGTTTTTATCAACCGCAGTCCCTAACCTTTGAACATATTATCTTTTAGTATTACTTTACTGTCTGCTTATCTCTATTTCAACATGTCACAGGAACTCATGCAGTCATTTTGGTCTTATTGTTCCTGTTGGGAAAAGGCTGGAGATTATCATACAATATGGTTGTTTATCGTTGTCATTGTCATTGTTTCTCTCTTCTCAATTGGATAACTGCGTTATTCTATTATATATTTTCATGAGATTTTTTATGTAGGCTTCTGGGAAGTTCAGTAAGTTATGCCTTTTCCAGTTGATTGTTTACAATTTGAAAAAATGTTTTTGTTCACAATTCGGACAATTTACCGATTTTGCTGAAATTTGGATAAGATATTGACAAAATTCCCAGGAACTGAAAAATGATAAGTTTAATCGATCCAATAAATGAATGTTAACATGCAGAAAATATTGAACTTTGGAATCGCTGAACCAATTAGAATGGAAATTTGCTCCTAATAACAGTAAAATAAATATCTTTCACGATTTCGATCGTTTGAAAAAAAAGAAGTCCCATATCTCGGAGCTAACGGTCCTAATGAACAACTAATTGCCACTCTCTTTCTCTCTCTCTCTCTTTTTTTTTTAACAGGAAACCTCAAAACTTTTAGAATTTTTCTCACCCGGACTCTGTTGCTCTTGCATCATGTGACAGCCAGTCATCGTCGTTCCAGCTTCTGTTAACCAGTCGGAGGTCCCTTTCCACTGTTACCACCTCATATTGGACCGCTTTCCATTTTTTTACCAGTTGGCATCCATTTTATATTTTGTGGCTGGTCTTGTTATAGGGAGCCTTAAGACTTATCTTTACCAGAATAGGCACCGTCTGCAAATGGTGGTTGATATGAGAGGCTTTCCCTGACTTCTTTTTTGGACACACAGTCCTTCCATTCGATGTTCATTATTTTTTCATTAAAATAATATTTAGTGTCGATAACGTCTAATTTCGTTAGATACACCGGATCTCGTAGTTTCACAAAAGTTGAGCTGCACCAACCCTGGTAAGTACGTCAATGGGTGATCATTGGGGAATACCAGGCGGTGTACGCAGACTGAAGCTTCGAGAAGCCTGACTAGCTCGAAATGGGCCTTACTAAGAACTCGCCAAGTTTACCTAACCTTGCAACCCTCAATGGACGAATACGCAGAAATTGATGATAGATACAAAAATTGAGGATAAGTACCTCATCCTTGGTAAATCATTATGTTACTTGTCTCAGAGACAATTACAACTGAGTTATGATTTCACTCCAAACTTGCTACTGCATAAGTGTGGCCTTGTGATCTTTTTCATCATTCCCCACGGAGGGATAGTTTTGCAAATCTTTTAGTTGGGTTCCAGATCAGTCAGCTCGTTGGTGCTTTTTCGTTAGCCAGTATCAAAATTGATATAAGATCACTTGATTAGTTTCTCCCACTCCACCAGGGTTAGGGGTTTTGATCTTTGGGGGTGAGCAACGAAAAAGGCCCTGCATTTTCAGTCATTTTTTGATGAGAAAATTCAAAATTCAATTCAATGTTTTTTTTTTTAGGTCTCAGTTTATTAGAATTGTGGACGTCAGCCTTAAATGGAGAAAAACAAGGAAAAACTGGGCCTTGTGTCGGATTAAGCTACCCTTGGTTGATTAGGGTACTGCATCATAAGGCATATAATAGATAACGTTGTGCTGATAAAGGGACATGAGGAAATGCAGGACTGTTTACTCTCTCGAGATTATTGGACCCATGAACAGAGCAAGCCTCCACGGCACAGATTTGTGCTACCATGGTTAATATATATATATATATATATATATATATATATATATATATATATATATATATATATATATATATATAGTTACCTGTTTCAGCTAATTTGGGGGCACAGAGAAATAGATAGAAATAAAATTTAAGCAGAACACACACACACACACTCAAACACACACACACACACACACACACCCATATATATATATATATATATATATATATATATATATATATATATATATATATATATATATATATATATATATATATATAGTGGGGGGTGAGGTTCCCTCTGCTCACCAAAAAATAACAAAATGCAATTCTCACGTGATCCCACAACACCACCCCACTATATAATGACGTAACTCCAATTATGGAAAGAATGTTACATCGTTGACATGTTTCACATTTACTTCAATCCTGCGAACAATTTCTCATAATTGCGTCCTGAATCATAAGTAAAAAAAAAAGATATTGCTCGAAAAAATTCTATTACTTTGTATGCAACCCAATCCTTTTTTTTTTCAGGAATTAACCGATCAGAAAAAACGAAAAACAAAACATTTTTAGGTTACGAGAAACGACCTTCTCCTCAATTCTGTTGCTCTACTCTTGAAACACTGCACGGATCAGATCGTATCGAACGGTTTCTGGTCTCGACCGACCGGTAACTACTGGATCAATTTTTTCGCTTGTCATTTCTTAGTCCAGCGGCGACCATTTGGGGTTTTCCCTGACCTTTTCCGTCATTTCAGAAATGTGCTTATTGAAGCGTTATGAAAGCACATTAAAGAAGCGGCAAAGAAACAGTTCGGACCCAAAGGGTTATCCGGCGGAAGGACACGTTTTTCCAGGGAAAATGGAGGAACCCCGTTGTTATTGCCAAAGAAGACACTTTGGATCGAAACACAGAACACCGAACGAGCCCCGCAAGGGTTTGTAGAAGGTTCAGGTTAAAATGAATATGGTCGTGGTGGGTTATTTCATCCCAGAACTCTCTTATCCTGTCTATCTCTCTTTCTCTCTCTCTTTTCTTTCTCTGTTTCTTATTGATGGGGCCTTGACTTTTTAATGCATTGGGTTAGGGTGTTTTGGAATGCATGAGAAATCAGTACCTTATGCTAGCAACGGTGACACAATAATGGCGGTTTTATTGGACTTCCGGTTCTACTCCAGGGGAAAATAGTAATTTTGTTCTGAACATGGATTTTGTGTGTATGCGTGTGTATGAGAGAGAGAGAGAGAGAGAGAGAGAGAGAGAGAGAGAGAGAGAGAGAGAGAGAGAGAGAGAGAGAGAGAGAGAGAGAGAGGGATTGTGGAGGCAAAATGAAGAAAGAGTTAAAGAAACAAATTAAGATGTAATGAAAAATGGGGAAGATATCGAAGGAAGAAAAAAAGGAAACAAATAGATATGGTGGCACGATTGAGATAGAACGAAAGTGAAATTGAGTTAGGAAAGATATTTGAGAAAGACTGAAGTTTGTTCAAAACGGGAAAGATGTTTCATATCAAAGGTATTTGAGGAAGACTAATGGTTGCACAAAATAAAAAAAAGTGTTTGAAATTGAGAATATGCGCAGAAAACTGAGGGTGCGTCAAAAAGATATTTAAAATTAGGGATGTTTGAAAAAGATTGAAGGTATTGGAAAACGTATGAGGTTTGTTTAACATAAGAGAGATCTTTGAATTGAAGGTATTCAAAAGAGATCAATGGTATTTGAGGATGACTGAAGAAAAAAAAAGATCCCATTAATCCTAAAGAGAAGGATGTATAACCAATGCATTCTCCCAATAGTCACTTATGGAGCTGAAACATGGAACTTAACCAAGAGACAGACCCGTAAATTGAGAACTATGCAACATGCACATGAAAGAATAATGCTGGGAACTAACATGGAGAGACCACAAAACAGTACAGTACATCCGAGAAAAGACAAGAGTTAAGGACATCATAGAATCCATAAAAAATCTCAAATGGCGGTGGGCTGGCCATGTTGCAAGAGTGGCAGACAATCGATGGACATCACGACTCACAACATGGTTCCCCCGAGACCACATACGCAATCGAGGCCGGCAAAATGTTAGATGGAGAGACGAGCTAGACAAGTTCAGGAAGTACTGGCTCCGTGACATCCATGATAGGGAAGTGTGGCAAATCCTGGGGAAGGTCTATGTTAAACGATGGACGCTAAAAGACTGATGATGAAGGTTGTTCATCATGAAAAAGGTGTCCAAAATTAAGGCTATTCGAGAAAGACTAAAGGTTGCTTGAAACAAAAAAGATATTCAAAATTAAAGAAGACGGGGGTTGTTCAAAATTTAAAAAGATAAAATAAAGATATTTTGAAAAGACTGAAGGTTGCTCAAAAAAAGAAAGATGTTTGAATGAAAAATATTTGAGATGGATGGAAAGTTGTACAAAATAAGAATTATTAAAAAAAAATAAGGGTATTTGAGAGCAGCGGAGAATAGGTCAAAATAAGGAAGATGTTTAAAATGAAGGTCATTTGAAAAATACTGAGGGTTATCGAAAAGTAACACGTTTCGAATTGGGGATATTAGAAAATTTGCTGAAGATGTCAGATGTTTAAAATCAAGGGTATATGAGGAAGTCTGATGGTTCTTCAACACCAAAAAATTGTTTAAAATTTATGATATCCAAAAAAGACTGAACGTTGCTTAAAAGAGGAAAAATGATTAAATAGAGGATGTTTGAGGAAAAAGTAAATTTGCTTAAAATAAAAGAAAAAGGTTTAGAATTAGGAAAGACTAAGTGTTGCAAAAAAAAAAAAAAAAAAGAAAATGCCTGATATCAAAGTTGTTTGAAACAGGCGATGAAAAGAAAAATCTAAGATTTAAATTAGGAATATTTGAGAAAGATTGACGGTAGCTCAGAAGAAAAAATGTATTTAAAATGAAAGATATTTAAAAAAAAGAAAGATGTTTGAAATTACTGGTGTTTGAAAATGACTGGTGGTTGTTTAACATAAGAAAGTTGTTTGAAATTGAAGGTATTGGAGAAAAAAATGAGAGTTGCTCGAAATGAAATAGTTCGAATCAAAGGTATGTAAGGGAGATCTTTAAAATTAAAGGTATTTGATGAACACTGAGGGTACATCAAAATGAAAATTATCTAAAATGAAACATTAAAAAAAGACTGATGATCACTCAAAATGAAGAATATAATTGGAAACAAGGTTATTATGGAAAGAGTGAAGTTCGGTCAAAATAAGAAAGGCGTTCAAAATAAAGAATATTTGAGAAAAACTCAGGGTTGCTCAAAATAAAAAGTCACATAAAGGATATTTGAAAAAGACCAAGGGCTGCTAAAGAAGAATAATGAATAGAATCAAGAGTATTTAAGAGATATGTTGACAATTGAGAGCATTTAAGGAAGACATTCAAAATTATAGATATTTGTGAAAAACTGAGGGTTCTTAAAAACATTTGAAATTAGGGGTATTTAAAGAAAATATTTGAAAATGAGGTTATTTGAGAGTGACTGAGTGTATATCATAATGAGAAAAAAATGCTTAAAATTAAAAAATTCTTGAGAGGAAAAAAGATGTTCAGAATTGAGATTATTTAAGAAAGGAATTTAATATTAAAGATAAACGTATTTTATTTCAATTTGAAAAAGATGTTTAAAATTGAAAATATTTGAAAAAGACTGTGGGTTGTTTGACATAAAAAAAGATGTTCAAAATTGAGGGTACCTGAGGGAAAGAGTTGCTCAAAATGAGGAAGGTGTTTGAAATTACGTGAGGGTTATGGAACATTTGAGAAGTGTTTAAAATTGAAGAAATGGGAGGAGAACTGGGGATTGCCCAAAGAACAAAGATGCTTGAAAATAAGGGGTATTTAAGGAAGATTTTTATATTTGAGGTAATTTGAGGAAAACTGAGGGTAGGTCAAAATAAGAAAGATATTTACAATAATAGATGTTTGAAAAAGTCTCGAGGTTGCTCAAAATATGAAAATGTTCAGATTTACGGGTATCGGCTAAAGATGTTCAAAATCAAAGGTATTTGAGGAAAAAGATTGATTGAAATGAGAGAGATGTTAAAGATGAGGATATTCAAGAGAGTGTCGGTCAAAATGAGAATTATTTAAAAAAAAAAAGGAGATATTTGACAAAGACTTAGAGTGTCACAGAATATTTATCCATTCATTTATTTATATAGAAATTAGAGATGCTTGAGTGAGGCTGAAGGTTGCTTCAATTGTGTAAGATGTTCAAAATTGACTGTATTTGCGAACAACTGAGTCTTCTTCAACGTGAAACGTGTTTAAAATGAGGGTGTTTGAGAAATACTGGGTGCAGATCAAAATGAGAACGATGTTCAAAATTAGGGATATGTGAGAAAGAAGTGTGGCACAAAAATGCTTAAAACTAGAGGTATTCAAAGAAGAACTTTAAAATCATCGGTATTTGAGAGAGGTGTATAAAATTGAAACAATTTGAGAAAAAGTGAGGCTATGACGGAAAAAAATATATAGAAAAAAGATATTTGAAAAAAAAACCTGAAAGCTGTTAAAAAGCTTTTAGAATTGAGGGTATCAAAGAAAGATGTCCAATATTAAATATAATTGATTTCTACCTAAGATAAGGGTTCAAAATTGACGATACTTAAGAAACCCTGGGTCTCGAAACATTAAAATGATGTTCAAAATTGAGAGTATTTCAAGAAATAGGGAGCTAAAAAGATGTTTAAAATTGAGAATATTTAAGAAAGTCTGCTCAAAATAAGAAAAATATCCACAATAGGGGATATTCAAGAAAGACTGGGAGTTGATTAACATATGAAAGATGTTAAAGATTTGGTGTATTAAAATAATAGAAGATTGCTAAAAAGAGAAATATATCTAAGGTTAAGGATACTTGAGAAATATTGAGGCTTGCCCGAGGAAGTTGTTTAAAAAAAGAAATAAGTAGTTTGAAATTAAGAGTATTTGAGAACAACTAATGGCTCCTCAGCATAAGAAAAATATTCCAAATTATTGATACTTGTTTACCATTGAGAATATTTGCGAAAAACTGAGAATTGACAAAAAGAGATGCTCAAAATCAAAGGTATTTGAAAAGGGTGCAGGGTTGCTCAACATGAAAAAGATGTTTAAAATTAAAGATAAATGGAGAAAAAATGCGCTGGTTGCTAAAAAACAAAGATGCTTAAAATTGGGCAAACTTAAGAATGATGTTCACAATAAGGGTTATTTGAGGAAAACAAGAAAGATATGTAAAATAAAGATAATCGAGAAATTCAGAGTGTAGGTCAGAATTGAAATATCTAAATTAAAAGATATTTGGAAAAGACTGGTAGTGGCTCAAAATTTAAAAAAAAAATGGTTAAAATTATGTATTATTGAGAGACACTGAGAATTGCTTAAAAAAAAAGATGTTTATATTTAAAGATACTTGAAAAACAACCACAAGTTGTTCAATATTAAAAATATGTTTGAAATTAAGGATACTCTAGAAACACTAAAGGTCGCTTGAAATAAGTCAGATGATTAAAATTGTCTGTATTTGAGAACGACTGAATACTGCTCATCATTGAAAAGATGTTTGGAATTAATGATATTGGAAAAAAACTGACAGTTGCTAAAAAGTGGTTATATCAGGGAAATCTTTAAAATAGGGGTATTTGAGGAAGACGGGTGGTAATTTAGAATAAAAAAAATTGTACAAAATAACCGAAAGTAAGTCACACAAGAACAGATATCTAGAATAAAGAATATTTGGGAAACACTGAGGGTTGCAAACAAAAGAAAGATGTGTAGGATTAAGGGTATTTAAGAAATATGTTTAAAATAAAGAAATCCGAGATAGATGTTTAAAATTAGAGATATATGATTTCAACGTGAGAAAGACGTTCAAAATTGGTGATACTTGAGTTTCTATCAACATAAAAAAGATATTCGAAATTAAACACCTAAAAAAATAGGTAGCTAAAAAAGATTTTCAAAATCGAGAATATTTAGAAAAGATTGCTCAAAATGAGAAAGTTGTTTTACTATTAAGGATGTTTGAGAAAGACTGAGGGTTGATCCGCATGAGAGAGATGATTGAAATTTGGAGTATTTAAAAATGACTGAAGATTGCGGAAAAGAGAAAAATATTCAAAATTGAGGATATTTGGTGAAGACTGAAGCTTGCTCAAGATTAGAAAAATGTTTAGAATAAAAGATATTTGTGAAAGACTGAGGGTCGTTCAAAATAAGGAAGTTGTTTAAAATTAATTGTATTTGAGAGAAACTGAGAACTGCTCAACATAAGAATGATGTTTCAAAGACTGAGTGTTGGTCAACATGAGATATGGTCATAATCAAAATCATTTCAGTGAAAGTGAAGGATGATCAAAATACAAGAATTTGTTGAATATTGGAATATCAGGATTGACTAGAAATTTTAATCCATTGGTGCAGCTTGTACAGATGATGCATACATATATACATACCCACCTACCTGCATACATACAAACAAGCATACCTACCTACCTACATACATACAAACATAGATGCATGCATACATACATACATGCATACATACATACATACATGCATACATACATGCATGCATATATACATGCATACATACATGAATACATACATGTACACATACGTACGTACCTACCTACCTACCTACATACATACATACATACATGCATATATACATGCATACATAAAGGCATACATACCTGAATGAATACATACATGCATACATATATGCATACATACATGAATAAATACGTGTGTACATACATACATACTTGAATACATACATGTGTACATACATACATACCTACTTACCTACATGCATGCATGCGTACATGCATACATACATACTTACATAATATATACATACATGCATGAATACATGCATACATGCATGCATACATACATACATGCATACATGTATACATGCATACATACATGTATACATGCATGCATACATACATATATACATACATGCATACATACATACATGCATACATACATACATCCATGTATACATGCATACATAGACATATGCCTGCATACATGCATACATACATACATGCATCTATACGTACATACATACATACATACATACATACATGCATGTAGACATGGATGCATACACATATGCATACATACAGGCATACATACATACATGCATCTATACATACATACATAAATGCATATATTCATACATACATGCATAAAAACATGCATACATACATACATACATACACACATACGTAGCCTACCAATGAGCCAACTTGATCAACTTGAAAACCAAATAAACTTATGTTGACAGGTCTTGTGACAGTATTGTTTGACGGCTTGTGATGAAACAAATGGAAGATTGATGAGGTTGATATATAAATCAGACAGGCCTCTTCTAAAAGAATGATATCTCGAGAGAGAAAGTAAAAGATAGAGTTGAGCTGAGAGAGTTGATAAAAGTTTGTTGATAGCATTGTACGACGGAAAATAGGAGAAAACCTTTGTTAAGAGCAGAACATGAGGTTGCTCTTATCAAATGCAAAGCAAAAAAAAAAAAATTATGTAATAATATTTTCTTATCACGAATGATAATCATAAATTCCCACATGATGAACTGGAAACGGTCGCCAGAAAGAACAATATTTTCATTTATTTTCAAGATTTTAAAACCCTAACTTACATTGTTTACAGAACAGGTACGAGCTTTGTCCCAAAATGGACGTGACTTTTCTTACAAACATAAGAGTTTTGCATGATATCTAACTAAAAATGTATTAAATCATGATATACATTGATGTTGGCGGTATAATCACGTGGAAAATATTATTTCTTTACAAAAATTTGTGATAAAAACATATTTCAAATAAATTCTGTCCTTTGATTGATAAGTATTGAAAAATTAATTGTTACCCAATGAGTAATTGATTTTTAGTGACTTCTTAAGATTTAGAAGTTTTCATGACTCAAAAGTTTTGAGATATTCCATAAGCGAATTGTGTCTGCAATCGTTTTTATTTTTCACATCGTCACAAAATTCAAGCTTTGTATTTCTAAATATAAGTCTGTTCCTCTTAGGACTACACAAATAATTTTACCTCATTTTTTTCGCCAGTTCTTCCCTTTAATGATATCAAGATTCATACGATACGATCAAATTTTATACGATTTTTTTCGGCAAGATGTCAAGTTATTAATTCCAGCTAAACCCACTGAAATGCCAACCTTTTGAAGTTCTATGTAGTTAAGTTAGTAGTAAAAAAAGAATAATGATTTTATGTACTGATAGAAGATTTCTAAGCAATTTCGAACCGAGGAATTTCTTACGTAATTTGACTAAAATTTCAATACTTTTTGAGGTTTTGTCAAGGATAAGGAATTTCGTGTTTAAACATCTTCCGAAAATAAGATCTACCACAGAGAAATTTGAATCCAAAGTAATTTGTTAATTCAATACTTGATTTACTGGAATGTGCAAAAATACTGCCTACTTATTTCTGTAAATACGGTGAAAAATACATTAATTTACCAGATTGGGTTGTAACAGAATTCTTAAGTTGATCTTTGATGAAACGAAATTAATGCAGTTTAATCCCCCTCATCTACCACAAGGCACGTCAGGTACTGATTGTTGAATACTTCTTGAACTTGGTAACTAGCAAAGAAACATAGCTATCAGATAGAAAATATTCTTTTTTCATTTGCCTGATATTGAGTCAGTTACCAGATACCGTATACAAACAATGCTAACGTCTGTAATTAAAATAAATTCTTTAGAAAAAAAAAGACTCCTTAGAAGTTGTAAAACTTTATAATTATCAATAGGCAGAGCACAATTCTTTATGATAAAACATGTTGCGATCTTCGCAGTATCTTCTCCACCCAAACAAAAATCGTTCGATTTGAATTCTTCATTCTTCAACCTCATTCACTTCAGTCATGTTTCTGTCTCTTTGATATTTCAGTACGTTGCACAACATAATTATTATCTCATGAGTGAAATAATGATGATCAATAAAACTCACTCAATTGACTCAATTGACTGCATTAAAAATTTTATGTTTTAAGCATAATCATAACAATGAATCTTACTGCTCCATTCCAGTGGTGCCAACTTAGCTATTTTTGGATCAAAGTTTAGCTCCTAACCTGCAATGATATCAAGACTGCAAGTACACTGCAGTGGAGCCAGTATTTTTTCTTGTCAAATTAAAGTAAATATTAATACCACTTGAATTAATTTGAAATTTATTTGATGAGATAGTTCTCATTGCTTTTCAAGTTTTACCGTCTCTTGGTTATTTTTGACAGACATTTTTTAATGATATTCCGAATAAATAAGTTAAACGATGAACTATCAAGCGTCATAGCAGGAAAAAATGAGAATAAATAGTAATAATAAGTCGTTACAATCATATACCATTTAATAAATCAAAAAAAGAGAGAATTGTAAATAAATTTGAGGAAAAACTGCCGGTTATGAAAAAAATAAAAAAAACATTAAAATCATCTACAAATAATTCATTCTGAATAGTTAATTAGGAAATAAGATTCATCAATTATCATGATTTATTCCAATTCTTTTGCCTTGTACCGTCTTCAAAGGTCAGTATCATTTTCATCACAGAAAATTTAATCAATACATAATTCTCAGTAGATCGAAAAATGAATTCTTCTTGGAGGTGTATCTTTTGAACGTAAAATAGGAAATCGCATGAAAATATAAACATTATAAACATCTATATTTGTGTTAAATGAGTTGAACTGAATCCTTGGTAGAAATATACACATATAGATCCTGGTCGATTCATCTTCTTCATTACAATGTGCTTTCGCCACGAAATACAGAATATGAGGTGTGGAATGCTGATACAACATCTTTCTTTGATAATCACCCCAAAGAATGAAACAAAAATATCTTAAACTTTCTTTGAAACTCCCAAAAGATTGAAAAAGACTGAGAGAGCTGTGCAAAAGTCGGTGTTTGAGACCTGGTTAAAAAATCGGGATTTTGAAAGCTGATTTCAAAAGCAGGTTAACCCTTCCCTACTTGGGAGATTGGTGCGATGCTGTCCCCCACTATCAACATTTTCCCTCATTCTTCAATGTGAAGCACATAGTAAATATCAATTCTCTATCCCTCGCTCCTTCTTTTGCTCTTTTCACACACTCGCCACACAAACACAAAACACATCTATGAACGCTCATTCTCTCAAACAAGTGCGCATGCGTGAAGATACTTTCGTATGTCCTTATTTTTCCATGTCAGATACAAATTGATGAGAATCTTCTTTGTAATTCGTTAGAAGACTTTTATCTGGACCAGTAATTTTTTTTGTTTAATTTTTTGATTTTCCTATGACTTTCTCAAAACTTTCTTAAATCATTTTAGGGTTTTAAAAAAAGTTTAAGGTATTTTGATGTTGCATTTTTGGGGCAATAATCAAAGGGAAATATTGAATCAATATTCCATTTTATATCAGTGGTAGATTAATTCTTCAGGCGATCGTATTTTCTTCCTCAAAAACTGAGAAATATTGTCTTCTAATCATAGTGTGTGCATTGGAAGGAGGAAGCGTCTTATTCTAGAAAGTTCAACAACATTCGCAGTTCTCATTTTTCTCCAGGTTGTTATAGGTTCATAATCAGGATATTTCCGGTAACAAAAGCGATTTGTTGTCTCTTTGGTCAGATAACACGCAATGAACATGTTCGGTATTTAACTACATCCGTTAACATGCTGTAACTAACGGCAAACATTGAGGATATCAAGAGGCAATACAAGCTCACATATAGATTATTTTTTGTACTTGTATGTACACATGCTCACACATATACATACAGGCACACACACACACACACACACACACACACATATATATATATATATATATATATATATATATATATATATATATATATATAAACATATATAGCGTTATATTATAAGGAAACTCCATCCGAAATGATTCCTGGAAATTTCACGGTGAATGTATCGTTTGACAGAGACTACGTAAATAGAATGAACAATTAAAGAACATGGGACTGCAGCAAGAATTGAACCTGCGACCAATGGGGTAGCTGCTTCAATGTAGCCATACTGTTACAGTTGAGCCAGAGAGCCACCAGCAGAGGCTAAAATAGCTGTTTCAACACCTAATTCTCATTTATTTGGGGCTTTGTATTACCGATGAATATTTAGCTCAATGGTAAGAGCAATACTACGATGAGGCGGCTACCCTATCAGTCGCAGGTTTGACTACTACAGCAGCTCCTTTTCCCTTCATTGTTTATTATATTTACTCTGTCCACGCTAATGATACATTCACCGAGTAATAATGGGAGATCGTTTTCAAACTGAGTATAAAAATAAGGAATTTGTGATCATTCAGTTTGATCATATATCTATTTCCAAATAACATAAATACATGCATACATATATATATATATATGTGTGTGTGTGTGTGTGTGTGTGTGTGTGCGTGTGTGTGTACGCATGCATGTGTGTAACGAATGAGAGAGTGTGTAAGAGGAGCAGAAAAGAAGAAAAAGTAACAAAAGCAACAAGAGAGGAAGAAAAATGTGGAGGATGAAAGAATAGGGGACAAAGGAACATGTCTTGGGCCAAAATAGTCTTGCATTTGGATACTTTAGCCAAATTTACGATATGATGTTTCATTCAAGACATTTGCTGCGGAGGTCATTGCTGAGAATGAATCGTGCTCATACAAAGAAGAGCCTAAGAAGAAAAGTCTTGTTCAGGTTTTGGTTTGACTCAGGTGTTTTGAAAACGTAAAATATAATGGCATACCACCTTGGCCCAGCAGTACACTGCTCGCCTCCGGTATGGTATGTTGTGGTTCACTCCACGGTCGAGTCATACGAAAGACTTCAAAAATGGTACTCAATGCCTCTCTGCAGAGTATTCAACACAGAGATTAAGACCGAGGAGACCATCCCTAAAGAGTCTAAAGGCTTACGGCCAAATTATGCTTGATTCACTTGTTCTTGTAAGATCACCGAAGTCGAAATTGGTCTGTAACACTCTTAATGAGGATTTAAGCGGAGAACGACGATACATCCATAGATTTCCCCTTGAAAGACACCCCGCAAAAATAGGTCAACGTTGCAAAAAAAAAAAAAAAAAAATGGAAAAAAAAATCAAAGAAAGTCGGCAAACAATATAGAGAGCAAATGATTTTTTCAACTATCACCGACTTTCGAAGACTTGTGAGGAATCAGCACAAGGACTGTGAGAAGAATCGAAAATATAATTTGATAAATCAAAGAGAAAACCGTCAGACTTACAAGATGAAAACAAGATTGTCATAAATCAGTTTCATTTATCTAAAACACACAGTCACTTATTGACGAATTTCTGTCAGATAGAGGAAAAATGCTATGTTATCTATTGATCAATCTATCGTGAGGTTTATCAGTTCGGAAACCAGAAGTGGCCAACCAAATTTGAATTTTGGTTGAAATTGTGTTATTATTTTTTTGTATTTATTCTCTTAGAAGCATGTATCGAATTATTAATTAGTTTGTGTCGAAAGTTCCCAGCAGTGTATTTGACGTTGACGAAATCTTGGAAGTGCCTTTTAGGGCTACTCAGATCTTGTAGCTGGTTCGTGTATACCCTTTAAGAATGATTCACAGAAAAGTGATAGAAAAAATATATTTTATTCTGGTGAAAATCATGGCTGAACAAAAAAAAAAAAAAACCAGATCGACAATTGTATTTGATCAAAGGAGAGTAAATCGAAAAGTTGGCAAATAGTATCATAGTAATGATGCAGTCGGTGCAAGCCTGTGATAGGAATGATTTGTGAAATTTAAGCAATAAGATTTTGAGCTCAAGACGAATGAATACTTTAGAAATCTTTAAAAAAACCCTAAAAATATGAATTGTAGAAACTTTTACAGGATTAGGAATTGAAGGCATTGAAGGTTAATGAGTTATTTCGTTTTAATAATTTATTGGAAAAGAAATAGCAACATCCTTGGTATAAAACGAACTTAATCATTGATTTTGCTGCATGGTATCACATGTTCCAAGTTGCAAATGATCATCAGGCTGGGATAGCATATTCTTTCACATTCCTTGTCTTAATCTGTTACCTTGACTGAAATGTGGCTTAAATGATAGACACTAAGGGAATCCAGTGATAACAGGATAAAATATGAATTTGAATGAATAACATTTGGTCGAGCGATGTTATATGAATCTATATCAACTATAAACCTTGGTGAACCAACAACATTGAAACGAGTTTTAATGACGAAGGTCCATTTATTAAGTTGTGTTCATCCTGTAATTGGAAATGATGTTGCGTTGATACTTCAATGAATATACAATAAATCATCATCAATTGAATTCTGAAATCATTAAATGAAAACCAACTACGGGAACAAGTTGGCTTTAGCAGAAGCTGCTCGACCTTGAACCACATGCATTCAATAAATCAGCTGAAAAGAAAAGCAACATAATACAAAATATCACTTGCTGTAGCATTTATCGACTTCAAAAAGACCTTCAATTCAGTGGAGATTCCTATGGTCATGGATGCCGCCACTTTACAAGAGGTAAACCCTGTATACGCCAGAGTACTACAAATTATTTACATCATCGACAGCTTCTTTATTAGACAACATAAAAACTTAGCCCTCCAAGCTCCAAAAAGGGGCTAGATGAGATGATATCAGCCCACCCAAGCTCTTCACAGCCACATAGATCTTCAGACACATAGGTGGGGAAAAAAAAGGAGTGAAAAAAAAAAGACGGCGAATATCTAATCAACCTTAGATTCGCAGATGACATCGCCTTTTTTGCAGAAAACTAACTCGAATTTCAACGGATGTGAGATGAAGTAAATGAAAAAAACCAAGGGAGTCTGCCTATACATGAACTTCCAATAATCACGCCAGATATGAAAAAACACAACGATCAAAATCGAAGACGCAAAACTGGAAAAAGTAGACCCCTTCATCTAACTCAGACAACGAATTTCTATGAAATCTCCACTAGGAGAAAAAATCCAGCGAAAAATAGCTTTGGGATGGCAAGCCTTCGATTGAGCAAGCTCAACCTTCAAAGATAGGAAGACCTCATCAGCTTTGAAAAAAGGTGTACAACCAATACATCCTTCAAATAGTCATTTATAAAGCTAAAACATAGAACTTGACTAAGAGGCTGACCCACAAACTGAGACGCTTGCAACATGCACATGAAAAGAATCATGCTCGACCTCTCATGGAATGATCCCGGGACAGCACAATATATCAGGGAGAAGACTGAAATCCAAGACATCATAAAATCCATTAGAAAACTCGAATGGTAATGGGCTGATCATGTTGAAGGAATGGCTGACAACCGATGAACATCACAACTCACAACATGGATCCTCAGATATCGCATGTACAACCAAGGCTGGTAGAAAACTAGATGAAGAAACGAACTAGACCAATTCGGAAAGTATTGGCTCTGTAACACCCATGATACAGAAGTGTGGTGAATCCTGGGGAAAGTCTATGTCCAACGATGGACGATAAAAGATTGGTGATGATGACGATGATATTCAAAGCGTTGTATATGTACATTTATATCCCTAAAAGTATCATATCGGGAAATCACACAACAGCTCATGATATCACAAGACAAATAGGGGTCAGCTATATCATCAAAACCATTAAAAACTCAAATTGCGATTATTACGTCAGGCAGATCTTTTGGAAAAGTTCATGTTCAATAATGGGCGTCAAAAGCCTGCTGTTGCTGTTGATAATGATTTAGCTTCGCCCGTGAGTATCCAAAAATATATTCTCACCAGAGTCACATTGAAGATCGTAGAGCGACGTATCAACAGATACGAAAAATAGTCTGAATAGGCTACACAGATTTGACGATCCCTCATCTTAAAAACACAGGCTTTTATGGTTGATTGGAATAACTTTTTAAAAGACAGTTATGGCAACGTAACATTCTCTGTTTGTAAAAATTCGGTCAGAAAATGGCAACAGTGAAGGGGAAAAAACAAACAAACACTTTATCTTGGAGAGGCTCCTCTGTCTTACAGCGGATCTATCCAAAATTGCCAGAGGAAAAAAAAATCAAAACAAAGAATTACTACGATAGTATAAGAAACGGCTATAAATGTCAAAACGCGGCTTTATAGCTTCTGTAAAAAACTGCGTCTTAATTTATGTTCATATTGTTAAGTGTTTGATAGTGTAAGGATTTGAGCATATCAAGTGAACCTATCTATGTAAGTGTAACTTTGTGAGACTATATGCTTATACTTACAAGCTGGGGTACCTGGTGGAACAAAAAAAACTCTATATGCGAAAATATTTGGACAGGAATGATATTTCACGATCATATCATGAAAATTCTGGACAAGCAAGCTTGCCGCCTCACGAAAATTTGAAAAAAATATATCTGACAGCTGAAAATTCATTTACTCAATTTTGACGCCAGTAGTTGGCACGTGAAAATGAACAATCGGATTTAAATATTTCTCATATTTTATCGTAGCATTTGGGTTTCGGATTAGACTCAGAGGTTGAGTTGGTGTTTTTGCTCTGAAAAGAAAGAAGAAAGTACTCAATTTATTGCCAGTTTATGGTTAGATTAACAAAAAAATCCATCAAACTGACATAAGCTCAGAGAAAAAGAGATGTATCCGGATGATGCTGATTCAAAATATCCATACAGTTCGATTTAATGTTTTTAACTCACATAGTTTTAGAGAAAATATTAGATGAAAAAACACATAGAAAGCATTTTTCAACAGACTTGTTTTTTAGAACCCACACGCAAACCCTATCGAAATTGACCATTTCTCTTGCAAGATTTGACTTCAAGCTCTGTGGGTCATTTGAAACGTACTGATCTTGGACAATTCGTCTCTGTTCTATGATGCGTAGTTCTCGATTTCGTACAGTTAAAAAAAACATGCATATATATATATATATATATATATATATATATATATATATATATATATATATATTGTACGATTGTAAAACTGTGTAACAATGTATATGCATAAGCATGTGCTTACATGTGTGTACTTAGTCACTAAATGTATGTATGTGTTTGGAGAGAGAAAGAGAGAAGAGGTAGTTTACATTTTTCTATGTTCAAATATATGCGCACTGGACCACAAATCTACCAGTGAGAATCGAAAGTGTATTCAGTCAAAAATTCTTTATTAACTTTTATTTTGTTGATAACATCCAAGTATAAGTCAATATTCAAAACGCCAAATTTCAACTTCCAAATTGGAAAACTGGATCAAAGCGATCTTCCTACTTTCACTTTTTTTTTTGACTCAGTAAGTATAAAGATCAGAATAAAAACAGGTTTGCGTTCGTCCGTACAATCAAATGTCATTAACATAAACAATTCCTCGTTTTGATTCATCTCGGTGTATCTCAAACTGGAAAATCATCATCATCATCATCATCATCATCATCATTTTTCGTCCATCGTTCTCATAGACCCTCCTCGGGATTCACCAAGCAATATTAATTTAATGATGTCCACTTCTAATGTTCCTCTATGTTTCTTTTCTATATTGAATGCTTTTTTAAATGACTTTTTGGCTCTCTCTTTTTTTTTACATAATTTTTACATATTTTACATAATTTTCCTAGTATGAAAATTAGTGATCAAACATTTAGTGCTGAGATGTTTTTAGAGTTCGGATTTTGAAAATCTTACATTTGGAGAAGAGGCCGTGGCACCTGATGGCACATATCAGAAAGGAACGAGACTTTATGTGAAGAAGTATTTTCTGATCCCACTAACCATTAGTATTCGTAACTTCTTGCTGTGACCCTTGGTAACACTAGTTTAAAATTTCATGAAAAGAATGTCTTTCTGAAAAATGATATAAGATTTGTTGGGACTTACTCACATAGCAGTTGGTGCTACATGATCTAGATCTACCATAATATCTATTGTCTGAATCAACGTCTTTGTCTACCATTCCTCTGCTGCTCAGAGTCACGCATATATCCTGGGCGTGCAGGGCTTATCAAGAGGTATTTCATAAGTCAATGAAAAGCAGTTTTGCACCCCCTTATTTTCACACACTCCACAATCACCTTCGTATTTAAGCCACCCAGTTTTCATCTGATATGACTCTTTTAGTGTGCGATACTGTGTCCGCTCATTGGTAAATGATATTCAACCTATTTCATTATTAATATCGTATAGACTTCGATACATAGCTCTGTACTGAAGAAACACTTGGGCTCCCCGTGGACCGCCCGGGACCTGACGCGATGTACTGGCTTCACACCATCGTCAGAGGCCCTGCATATTTGTCACTATGAACTTTGGAAAGTCTACAAAAAATGTACCGAACGAAACTCATTAAGACGACGAAATTTCAAGATCAACAAGATAGGAAAATTTGCCTTTGACTGTAGCATCGTTATCTCTTGAACGTTATCCCAACTGTGGCTTTTCTGGGTTGCAGTGTATCCCATGCGGATGGTTCCATCTAATTTCAATTCGATTGTTCAGATAAGGAGAAATATCATTCAGTTGAGGGTAGTGAGACTGCACGGGAGATTATGATAATCGGTAAATGGAGAGAAGTCAGAAATAAAGGGGAGATAAGTATCTATGTAATGGCGTTTCACACCATCGGTTGCTCCACAGCTGCTTTCCCCTTTTCTTTGTGTGCGTCTCATTATGCCTTCACGATTTGACGTTTTTGTCTTGTTAAATACACACTCTGTCCCTCTCTCACACACATGCACACATAGAGATGTGTGCGAACAGGCACTCACTCACAAAACGTACGTAAGGATCCAAAACGAATCTAAGTACGCATGAATGCGCATAACTTCTCATCATTTCCTTTTGCAGATTTTAAACTTCCTTGCACAATTGGTAAAGATACCAGTTCTTCAGGAGATCGCATACTCAGTAAAACCATCCATATCAATTTTGGACTATCTTCCTTCATATTAATTTCCCATTAAACATAAATAATAAGAGAAAAAATACTTACCGTACATCAATAAGTCAGTATTCTGATGATGGAAAAAGCATTTATTTTACACTATAAATATCTATTTTTCTGCATTTTTTTCTGTTCATGTACTCAATTCAGTGGTGAATATTTACCACAAAAATTGAACATTATGCAGTGAAAATTCAATACCAAAATTTCACTAATAAATATATATCATGCAGCAACTTATATATACAACTCGTGTACACTCACGCAAACACACACACACACACACACACACACACACACACACTCACACATACACATACATACACAGAAAGGTAAACGTAAAGGAAGAGGTCTGGTTACTCACTCAATAAAAAACATCATTTAACCATTATCTTGGTGGTATGCCATGTTGCGTGTGATGATTTTGAAAAGAAAATGGACAGATGTGATCAATGAATAAGTTACTTCCCTCTCCTTTCGTTGCAGTGATCACTAAAATAGACACCCCTTAAAAAACCCTAAAACAACAACAACAACAACAACAACAAAAAAGTGGGAACTGCTTGACAAAAACTACGTGACCAATTCAACATAAACTTACACTGTAAATTGGACCCCAACCTCTAAAAAATCCATTTTGAAACGAAATTTTCAAAAACAAAAGGATATATATATATATATATATATATATATATATATACATACATACATACACACACACACACACATATATATATATATATATATATATATATATATATATATATATATATATATATATATATATACTTATCCAAAATGACGTGGTTATTCATGTATGAATCGTCACTAAGTAGCCTAAATTTATTTCATGAGGTAATTTCTTTTTTGATAATCAAGGTTTTTCAATTTTAAGATTTTTCAAAGTCTCAACTTATCTCAAGCTGTTTCAATGTGTCATCTAACAAATTCTCCTAAAAGTTACAATGACGTATTCTTTTTTATTGCTGCATCATAATAGGAGGTCACCAATCATTACACCCTATTCGATCTCCGACGAATCAGACAGAAAATTTGTATTCAATCTTAATATATGGTTAGACTAGAATATACCCATCAGAAATGACGGGGTTATTTATGTAGGGATCGACGCCAAGGTGGGGCTAAAGCTATTTCATTTAATTTTTTTTTAATCCAAGCGTACCAATTTCAATTTGAATCTCAATTTAAATCGAGCTATTTTGATGTATGATGATCAGACATGAAATCTTAAAGGGTTTCTATGTCGTCATTTGTATTTTAATGTCTTTATACAAAGTTAGATCAAACAATGAGATCACCCTATTAAATCTCAAACAAACAAATCAATTAATAAAAAGAACTTTTCAACAAGCTCATTATATGGTTAGATTATTTAATGTAATATATATATATATATATATATATATATATATATATATATATATATATATATATATATATATATATATATATATATATATATATATATATATATATATATATATATATATATATATATATATATATATATATATATTGTGACACGGCCCTAAAATATGTTACAAGCTAAATATCCTAATCATAGCTTGAAGGGTTGGGTGTTGTTTGGTCAACGTGTCACAGAGTCTTGTTAACATAACTTCTGTTTCTAAGTCCCTGCGGGTTGATTTTTAGAGTGGCTTTTTTCAGATCTGGCTGATTTTTGCTTCAGAAAAAAAAATGAAGAATCTGATGCGGCTATTATTTTTCCGAACTTCAATAAGTTTAAATACTCTCTCTATAAACCTTCTTTAATTTTATTTAACTGTTCTACGAACACGGTGAAAAAAAGTTCCTCCTTACTTTTTTGGGGAAAAGCAATGTCCGACCTTTGAACAAGGAAATATACAGGTTAGGCCCAATCGTCACGTACACCGGTCATCGAACCACGTATCAAAGTATAAAGCATTAGCTAACGGGCCGCGAGGGAACCATATGATATCCCTCAGTTGGCCCGTCCACCAGAATATAGTCAATATTAAATGGTCTGCGGTGCAAAATAAAAAGGGGCCCAGTAGAGATTCGCATTGACAGTTTAAAGAATCGTAATATTGCATAGAAAACAGTTGAAATTGTCCGGGTTCGTTAGTGCTGTTGATCATTTGGTATTTTCACAAATTACCAATTATTAATTGGATTTGATCAAGACTCCAAATCATGAAACAGATAAGCGATAACTAAATACCCACATTGACGGTATTCAAGAACACTTGGAAACCTAAACTGACCAAAGATATATTGTTTGTGAGGTCTGTGATATGTTGCTGAGAATTGATAATGAGCACGTTGCATATAGTTTTGAGATGAACACTTTACATACTTTTAATGTCATCATACTGTTCAGTAAAATTTTCGAGTTTGGTTTGAAATATATTCTGGCCTGTTAATATACCCCATTTGTCTGTCTCTCTGTCCGTCTATCTGTCTGTCTGTTTGTCTGTCTGTCTGCCTGTCTCTCTCTCTCTCTCTCTCTCTCTCTCTATATATATATATATATATATATATATATATAAAGAAGGGGTACCTGGTTCGTTATATATTGTCCACTTGGATGGCTGTAACTTCCTATGAAGTTGATTCATTAAAACGTAAATATGACTAAAAGTTATGACGGGTGGGTGGTTTTAATCTGAGACATTTGTCAAGCTTATCATATCATCATTTGCACATTAGGTAAAAAGTGTGCCAACCAATCCAACCAGCGGAGATTGTTGGTTTAGTCGGAATGGGCAAATCAGTCCTCTTATTAGTGGGTGCAGACGTGATTTATATGCTGATATAATTGAGAAATATAAGTTTTTAAACCACAAAAAAGTGTTTGAGTGAAAAATAAGATTCTAAGAATATAGTAAAACGAGCAGAATCATGTAAGAGTGAACCTCTTTCATGCATTATGATAGGATGGAATATAAAAAAGAATAATAATAAGAGAATGACGACACTTATGGTTTGTTTGAAATTTGTTTTATTTTGCTGGCTTTTTTTTTTTTTTTTTGTAAACACTCTCTGAGAACTAAGTAGCATCTCTTAAAATGTACCAATCAGCCAAAAACACATGGTTTTCTTTACATTCTTTACATTCGACTCTAAAAAAAAAGTTCTGACTGAGCTGCTTGGTATGTAGTATATATACAGTTTATTGCCACTTCTTATAAACATAGACAATGCAATCATGACCTCTCTAAGCAAACTTTTGAAGTAAAAAAAACTTACCAGAGTGAAAAACTTCCCGTGCTTACAAATGACTCAAACTTAGTAGCAAAAAAGGAGTTTATTTTCGCTGAAGATGAGGCTAACAGAGTCGATATCAAGCGATAGAAACAAAATTCAAGCAATTCATTCAACCTGTCTTTTCGCCTAGTTTTCTCCTAGACAAATATATAGATAGTGCGACACCTAGAAATATTTTTTCAAAACATTGTTTAAACTTCTTAGTTAGTATTTCTTGTTTACGCACAAAAAATGTATTACTGCATCCATAACAATACAATAAACTGGAACAACAATAAAATCAATAAAACTTCAAACTTTTCTTATTGTAATCAAACGCTGCAAAACTACAAACGTGAATCTGTATTGAGACGTATCTAGGACTGTGTCTCCTATAAAGAAACAGCCTTTGAATTTATATATAGGACAAGCCACAATCACCTTATCGAGACGTCTTACTTGCCATCACTCAGGTCAGTGTGCTATGAGAAACCAACTGAATAAACACGTATCATATTTAATTCCTACACATCAAATTCTTGTTACAAACACCCAAATATTTTACAGAATCAACAGTAAAATAAGGCTACCAATACTAGAAGCGCTCGTCATAAGATCAAAAAGCCTGGCGCTTAGTAAAGCTTTCTTATATATAGATATATGTATATATATTTATATACATATATACACACATGCAGTATATGTAATACAAATCAGACAAGCAGTATAATATAATATGATAATATATCAATAATATAAAGCCACTTCTGAAATGTAATGGATTTATTTCATAGATTGCTCGATACATACAACATTTTATTCATGGAGTTGAGTTGCTTTAGAGTAGAGCTGGAAATACATAGTAGATTGAGGATTCGCTACACAAACTAGCTCTCCTGATGAGGCCCAAACAGGGCTGAAACATGAGCTAGTTTGTGTAGCGAATTCACAATCTACTATATATATATATATATATATATATATATATATATATATATATATATATATATATATGATTATTACGGAATGGATATATAATCTGACAAAATAATTATAAATACCTTATATTATTTGAAACTCTGAATGAAATGAAAAACAGGATCCTACACAATTTTTTATGTATAAAACTTGTGGTATTGCGATATGAACATTTAAAGTCGTTTTTGGATTATGTCCATCTACCTAAAACTTGATTTTTTTTATACTAATACAATCATATCATCTTGTTTAATTTGAAAGCTTATAAAGGTTAGTAATACGATTTATGGAAAAATGTTTAAAAAAAACATTGATTACTAAAAAAAGGGGGCTGCTAGAACACGTAGATCTCAAATTAATCAACGAGATGTACTACTTGAAGTACCATTAGTAAATAAAGGTTTGAGGCATTGTCATCTATAAAATTATGTATCTAATCATTATAGTCCACCATTATATATCTAGAAGTTACATAATTGTTACTTCATAAAGTTTGTTAGCATGTAGATTTATTTTAGTTTGTTAATTCGCATACATTTTCATATTTAAGATCTGTTATTGCGATAATACTGCTTGTTTTAAGAAGCATCAGCATATGATTCATTTTCCGGAAAGAAAAAAAAGTTGAGGTTTTCATATTCCATACTTAATACAATAATTTTATTTTGACTGAGTTTTCAAGTGCTGGTTGTAGGATGAATGAACAGTGGCCTACGTCATTAGTGATTACATAAACCTGGACAAGTCTGGGTACTTTTGAAGTGATAAAAGGATTTGACTTATTTTTTTTTTTTTACAGACTTATTAATTGGTTATGTTCGATGAATCCACAATGACCCTCAAAATTTCTCTTGAAATACAGTGTTGGACATTGAAGAACAACATGGGTGGTACACCTAAAGCTGGCTAGGTTCTTCTAATATATATATATATATATATATATATATATATATATATATATATATATGTAACGTTCACTCATTATTTATATGTATCCGGGTATAACCATATATTCACTAATTACATATATATATTTCGATATAACCCTATTGTACAACTCTCAGAGTTGACTTTATCGTGATTAGTCCGCTCTAGAATTTAACATGTTTAAATTCAAGAGACGAATGACACAGAGAGAGAGAGAGAGAGAGAGAGAGAGAGAGAGAGAGAGAGAGAGAGAGAGAGAGAGAGAGAGAGAGAGAGAGAGAGAGTGGAAAAGGAAAAGTGACTCTGTGACGTCATGTCGTGTCAACTTGCACTCCGAGTTGTTGATACTTTTGTTAGTGAACTTCGATTTTCTGATGTGAAAAAAAAAAAAAATTAAATCACTCAATTGTATATATTTTATTCATTTTTTCTTAATTTACCTCGCTACCAAGGATGTCATTAAGGTAGTTCATGTAATAATAGAAAACATCGGGCAATTGAAAAAAAACAAACAATAGTAATCTTAAAGACAGTAGATATTCGTCTGTGGGTCTGAAGTATTCGTTTGACTGTGTTATTTATGATTAAAAATGCAATTTTGGTACTATTTTCTAGGCATAATGGTCTTGGGCGTTCTGTTAGACATCACTTTGGGAGGGATCTAACAGGGGGTGAAATATTTTTTCTTTTTGTTTTTGAAGTCAGTTGTGGATCAACCATGAGACTGAGTTAGCCTTTTCTTTATTGTTTGCTCCCGATGATAGTAGCAGAGTCACTATTGGGTTGAGTAGGATTCTAATATTTTTTTCTCTTGTCAAACTCTTACTCTAGAGTTTTGAAATTATTTTCATATGTAACTATTACAGATAACAACGGCCAGAAAAAAATTGAGTGACATCATGTACGAATAACTGTGACACAGTGACGTAAACAAAAACTGATGACGAATTCTCTCTCATTTCTCAAGTCTAACTCCGGTTGATTTGTTCTGCTCAAGTTATCAAATCTCCTTTACCGGAATGATTTAATAAAAGTGTTGGGATGAGACATGTAGTTTTTGAATAATTTAGTGTGGAGAAACGAATTCTGTTTTGTTTACGTTTTTGATTTTGGTGAAGCAAGAGAGTTTGACCTTAGCACAAGGAGGCTTGTTCAACTTATATATTTGAATACACTACCGTTGGATAATTTTCAAATGTTTTTGATTATAGATATATATATATATATATATATATATATATATATATATATATATATATATATATATAACAATTACAGAAGATCAGAGAGGTAGATTTTACACGTGTTCCATGGTTAATCCCTTTTTTCAAGAGACTTATGAAAAATTGACCAACCATTAAAAAGTATTTAGATCTTTCTGTCTAATATTCAGTCTTTATTAAATATTGATCTGTGTTTATTTTCTATTCAATTGGGTAATCTTTATTTGATTGACATAAAATTGAAAAAAAATTCAATTGCAATACTTGTATTTCAAATATTTCAAATCAATGATTATCATTGATATCAATACACTTCTTTTTTCTCTCTTTTTGACATTTTTCCATCGTAATGATCAGTTTCGTTTTTGTTTCCTAACGATGTTCCCTCCACAATCTTCTGTCACCCTCATCTTTATCTAGCCCGACTCGTCTCTTATCTTGACGTTCTATTCGTGTTGATAAGCGTCACTAATTCAAGTGCAACGAGAAAGTCCTCGCGAGCCTTATTAACCTTCGCACAATTCCTGCATTTATCAGCGTCAACAAATCGTTGACATTATCAAATCAATTGCAATTACAAAGATTACTTTTTTGAATCAAGCCGATCACCGGGTAAACTCTAATGGGGGCAATTTGTGCTCCGACCATGCATTCTATAGACGAACAACTCACTACTTTTATGGATAAAATGAGCGAATGTTGAATAAGATAATTGAGAACACGATAGCATACGTATGATCAGCAGTGTTGTTAGGGATTTGCTGGTATTTGTTGGGATTTGTGGGGATCTTATGTCCGGTTGTGCACAACATTAACTGATATTTGTCAGTAGGTGAATTACCTACACGACCTCCAACTGATGCTAGATGAACTAAATGAAGAGAGCAAGAAAGTCGGCCAATACATGAACTTCAGCAAGACTAAGACCATGTGCAAACACCAAGATCAAAATTGAGGACACAGAACTGGAGAAAGTAGATCACTAAATCTACATAGGACAACGTATCTCCATGAGACTCTTAAAAAAAAGAAGAAATCAAGTGAAGAATCGCCCTAAGATGGCAAGCCTTTGGTAGAGAAAGCTCAACCTTCAAAAATAAGAAGACCCCATTGATCCTAAAAAGAACAGTGTACAACCAAAGCATCCTCCCAATAATCACTTATGGAGCTGAAACATTGAACCTAACCAAGAGACAGACCCGTAAATTGAGAACCATGCAACGTGCACATAAAAGAATGATACTCAACATCAAATGGAGAGACCATAAGACAGTACATCTGAAAAAAGGAGTCAGGGACATAATAGAATCCATTGAAATTCTTAAATGGCAGTGGGCTGGCCATGGGGCAAGGATCGCAGACAACCGATGGAGATCACGACCCATGACATAAATCCCTCGAGATCACATGCGCAGCCAAGGCCGACAGAATATTGGATGGAGAGACGAGCTACACAAATTCAGAAAGTACTGGCTCCACGACGCCCATGATAGAGAAGTGTGGTGAATCTTAGGGAAGGCCAATGTCCAACGACGGACGTTAAAAGACTGATGATGATGAATTACAATTTATGAAACGTTTGGGAGCCTCTGTTGATTTGGAGATCCGTAGGGGCATTTTCCACTTTTTCTTATCATCTATGCAATCTTGAACATGATTCTCCAGCATATTGCATGGTTTCCAGTTTGAAGATCAAATTTTGGTTAAGTAACATGTTTCAGCTCCATAGATGACTATTACGTGGATGCATTGGTTGTATACCCTTCTTTTGAAGACTAACAGGATTTTTTTGGTTCTTGAATGTTGAGCTGGCTCTACTGAAACCTTTTCAACCTACAGTAATTCTTCGCTTGATTTCTTCTTCTTGTGAGAATTTCATGGAGATTTTTTTCCTAGGTTGATGGGTTCGTTGTGCATGGCATTTGTTTGACTGATTCATGTGCAGGCCTACTTTTTGCTTTCTTCATTCAGTTTGCCTGGCATTCTTTGAAAATCATGAAGGTTCTCAGATAGGAGGTTGATGTTGTCAGCAAATTTGAGATTACTTGTGGTGTTGCTGTCTAACAAGATTCAGAGATATAGACAACAATACAAAACTCGAATAGCAATGGGCTGGCCATGTTGCAAGAATGTCAAATAATAGCTTGGCATCATCACTCAGGACATGGGTTCCAAGAGATCATATTCGAAACAGTGGCTGGCAAAATATAAGAAGGCTTGACGAACGAGACAAGTTCAGAAATTATTGGCTCTGCTGCACATCTTATTGAAAATTCTGGCGAATCTTTGGGGAAGTTTAAAAGAATGCTGCTGATCATGATGACATTTTCAGAAATCCCCACCCACGGCAGTGTCTGTGTATCGTTTGTCTAATTTATGTGTGACAGACTAGACACAAATGCAGCAAGAGATTAATATAATTTGGAAAGGAAAAATGTTATCCAGGTTTGAGCAAATTAGTTTAAAATGCTTTTTATAAAGATGAATGCTTACTTATTTTCAGTTAATCAAATATTTCATTTACAAATTCAATTTAGAAATGTAATATTCAATAATTTGAAGAGATAAACTTTATCTTCTTTGTCTATTCAAATCTACTTATGTTCGCTCCAGTCTAGTCTTTTTTCAGATTATTTCACTCGTAAAATTTGCAATATCCACGTTAAAACCATGTTCTGGTGAATGGTCTTTAGGAAAAAATACCAGTTTAACATGGAAAAGATACTTATACCCCTAAGTAAATATGAAATGTTTCCCCTTCGAATTTGACTCCTAAAAACAAACAAAAGCCCTCCTTAATTTTGACCTCTGGAAGTGAAAAAAAAATTCCTCCCTTTAATAAGTGATCAAAAAGGTCTCTGGGATATTGATCCCTAAAAGAGAAAAACTTGACTGAACATTTCAGCCTTTAAAAATGAAATAAGATGTTTCCCTTCGGTTTTAACCTTGAAAGTAGAAAAACACGTTTCCCCTTATTTTAAACACCGAAAAGTTTGACCCCTAAAAGTGAAAAATGTTCCCGCTGAATAGATTGAAAAAAAAAATCCTCTGCAATCTCGTTCCAAAATAGTGAAGAAAAGTCTGACCCATCGATTTTGATCCATAAAAGTGAAAAAAGGGGGAAAAAAAACAAAATACCTTCATTGCTTTAGTACATCTCTTTTCTCTTCGATAGTCGCTATATATTTTCGTCTACCTACACTGTTTTCAATGAGCATGACAACAGAATCTTTTTTCCAACCCCTCTTTTTCCCTCTTTCCTTCTGAAACCGTCCATAATAACTATGAAGTGATAACAGAGGATTACGACGTAATGGTGACCAGTGTAACGATACAATTGATTCTATTTACTTTTATCTCAGTTTTACAGTTGCTTTTTATCGCAGCTGTATTCACATCCCATCAAATAGCACAGAAGGAATAAAGACTAAGTTCTTGATAGGATTCGAACTCACAGCCTTCGATGTTAAAGGAAGCCAGGTTAACGCCCCTGAGCAATAAAAGATAGTGGCTGATGATAGTTCAAATCAAAGCATGAAAGCTAACCTATATCCTGATCTACTGCATCATTCTGTTTTCATCAACTGGCCGGGTCAGTATCTACAAAGTTCATTGGCCTGTGTGAAGTGGCGACAAAAAGCAACAGAAGAATTAAAATGAAAGTTAATATTTGGGCAAAAATCATTGATAATATAAAATTTGTCGGTATGTTTTGGTTCAGAATAGTTGCAGACCCCCCCCCCTCAATACGTATCAACCACTAAAGCTATTTATGAGACTGAAAAAAAGAAAGGAAAGGAAAAGAGGAAGAAAATAGTATAGTGTGAATTATTTTTTTCTTCAAAATCAGCATGCCATAATGTCAGAGTTATAAGGTATCCGTTGAGAATCAACCTCAAAACACAAGTACTCTGTGGGACAATCATGGCACCATGTAAGGCGTTTCCATGTATCGAACAGTTTTGATGCAGGTCCATTTAAAAATTTTTTTTGATAATTTTTCTTTTCCTCCCGCGTGATTTATAATCACTCATTCAAAGAATCGATTTGTATTCTTGATATTTCACTAGTTTATATTTCACCTTATTTTTTGTTGCTTGTTTACACCTAGTAATAATAAACCTTTGGTTTAAGAGTGTTCGAATTCTCCCCATAGGCGGCATTGGTTATTAGTTCGGGTTCTGTCGATTTTTTGCCTTGATATAATTTGTCCTGATACATTTGTTTTGGGCTGGCTGCTATGTTGAATGATTCTGTTTCTCTCTTCAGGTTTCCTTTGCGTAGGGATGTTCATGATCTGTCGTATGCTAGATTTTATATCAGTTTTTTGAACTTCCCGAATAGTTTTTTTTCTGTTCCCATTTCTCTCTCTTTGTTTTATGTGCTGTTATTTCGTTTTCAACTTTTTTTCATTGTTTGTTGCACTGCTTCTGGCACTTTTCTTCTTCTTCTTCTTCTTCTTCTTCTTCTTCTTCTTCTTCTTCTTCTTCTTCTTCTTCTTCTTCTTCTTCTTCATCATCATCATCATCATCATCATCATCATCATCATCATCATCATCATCATCATCAATAATAATGTTGTTGACACCGCTTTTTTAAACACGGTTATTTGTTTTTATCAGAACTCTCTGTCCATTTTCACGTTTTTCTACGTCCGTTGAGTAGGCTGTATGGATAGGAAAAGAAAAATAAGCCTCTGACCTCATGAGTCTTTTTCACCAATTAAGTCACGGAAACCAACGAGCAGGTGCCATTCTAATTAGTCACAGAGCGATATTTTTGTCTTCTAAATACCATAGCACCATCGAATCTCCTCAAGTTTCTTTCCTTCGTACGATTTCTGTAGCTTTTTATCACAAATTACAGTCCGTTTCTACGTTTATTAAGTAAGCAGCATAGATCAGAAACAAAAAAAAACAAGTTTCCGATAAGATTTGAATTCGCATCCCTCGCCTTTGTAGTTTATCATTTGAGTGGATATGTAGATATATCAAAGTCCGTATTTGTGTGAGAATAACCTTTGTATTGAGAAGGTTGTCGGCATATGTGCCTTTTTGAGTGTTGCCAATTGTGCTCATAGCTCTGCAAAAAGGAAAAAAAGAAAAGAAAAGAAGGTTAATCAGGAACTGAGTAAAGCATGCAATGGTGACATATACACATGCCTAGCCATGAAGTGGAAAATACTAATAGCGCAGATTGCCAAAGAGATCTACTACTCGTTAGAAAGTCGAGTACTTTTCCCTGGGGTAAAGAGATGGTAGCTGGAAAGGAACCAGGAGAACGAGCAATCTGCTATTCATTGATCAGAAGATACTAAAAGAAGCAAAAGCAAGAAAGAAAAAAAAAACAATAAAAATAAAACGCAATGTAACAATCACAAGAAGTTTCACGACATGATCCCACAATCCTGGATTATGGAATGCCTGGAGATGCTAAAGATCTCTAGAGATCTTCATACTGAAGGAAATGGAAATCTTGGAAGTGGAACTAACCACCGGACGAAAGCATCGAGCCGAGGTCAAAATGAACGGAGGTATATTTCGATAAAACTAGCTGACTATAACATCGTCCGCCATAAGAACGGTGCCTATGAAATATATACGGCAAAAAATGTTATAGAGCTTACACATTCACGAACTCGAAGGAAAAAGTGAATTACCTCATGTATATCGATGATGTGAAAGGATACCGCTAAAAACAGAAAGAGACTGGAAACTTCTAATACAAACAGTCAAGATCTAGGAAGGGAGTTCGGCATTGAAAAATGTGCTCCGTTGGTGATGCATTGAAGGGAGACAAAAAAAAAGAGAAACAACAGAAGAAATTCAATTACGCAAACAGGAAAATATCAACCAGGAAATTCAATTACCCAAGCAGGAAAACATTAGAACTACGAATACCTTCGTTTCTTGGAAGCAGACAAAATCAAGCTGAGTGAGGAAAAAGTAAGCAGACAATACCCCAGTTGAACAAGAATAATACTTGAAAGCAAACTCTGAGGCGGAAACTTGACAAAAGGAATGAATACCTGGGCAGATACCTTTGTGAAATACACCAGGCCCTTTTTTAAACAGCACAAAAGAGAAACTTGGAAACCTGAACCACTGAAAAAGAAAGCTGATGACATTGTACAAAGCCTTGCACCGTAGAGACGATGTGGACAGATTATACATTAAAAATAAACGGGGCAGGAGAAAGACTTATTAGCATCGATGACCACATTGACTCGGCAATCAAGGGAGTAGAAGATCATGCAATACAGAGTAAGGAAGTATAATTACAGCAGCCAGAGACTGCAATATAAATAGAATGTAGACTAGAGCACCAGGAATCTGAAACATCTATATGGGCACCCCAGGACACAGAGTCAAGAAATAGCAGATCAATCAACACAGAAATCGATATGCAGAGGAAATGTAAACAGAGAAACTGAGATGGACAATAAACAAGAGAACAGCAAAAGTAGATAATGCCGAGATAAAGATGAAACACTCCAACAGAGAGCAGTAACTGAGTGCAGTAAATTGTCCAGAAAGAGTATAAGACATGAATGGGGAGGGTGATCCATTGAGAACTGTGCTAATGGCGGCATTTTGACCTCACGATCCAAGGGTATACGAACAAAGTCAAACCCGTTCTAAAGAATGAAACATAAAATTCACTGAGACTTCGAGGTTCAAATGGATCATCCAATCCAGTCCAGACGACCAGTGCTGGTTGTGAACAGGAAGTAGATAAGATATCAGATGCTGTAGTGGTTGTAAGCCAGGGAATAGTTCTAGGGGACCTAACAATAAATTTGGAAGAATTGGAATCCAGAGATGAATCAAGATCATCCAGATGAAAGAACTACTGAAATAAGCTAGAATGCTGAAGAGTGTTCTGTTGTATTGTGGAGACTAGCTGTCACTTGATCCCAAGTGAGAGTCCCCAGTCATTTCTGGTGTCGAAACTCGACGACT
This sequence comes from Thysanoteuthis rhombus, assembly GCA_963457665.1. NCBI lineage: Eukaryota > Metazoa > Mollusca > Cephalopoda > Oegopsida > Thysanoteuthidae > Thysanoteuthis > Thysanoteuthis major. The sequence goes on from OY735210.1 coordinate 14,785,914, forward strand.
ATAAATAATGATAACAACATACCATAATAATGATTGGGTAAGAGTAAGAAAAAACAAAGAACGTACCGTAAACAACTGTAATAACAATGGACTGAGATGTAAGCCAAAGAATAAATACGTGGATGCAAATTTAAAAAAAGATATCTTGGGAGAACTCAAACAAAGTTAAAAAATTAAAAGAAAGATAGCCGGCATGGAAACAGAATCTTGGAGGAGAGATAAAGAAGGAATATAATTAAGGAAATAAAGAAAAACACAGAATAAGAATAGAAGTTGAAAACACGGCACAGAAGGAGAAAAATCATTATCTTCCACACGTGCATTGAACGAAACATGGTTGAAAAATTTGATATGGAGAAATGTAAACAGAGTTATGTCCCCTCTAATCCCTTCACCCATCTCCTCCGTACACCCGTGTCGGAGCAAAAGAGAAGGGAGATGATTATAGCGGGTAATAACAGCAAATGGATATATAATTGTTATGCAGAATGAAGGAAAAAAATGGCGACTGGATATATATATTTGAGACTGGAGGCTTTTATTCACACGATTCAAACCCAGGGAGCCTTCTTCGTGACGTCTCTGTATAAGTTTGGGGGTCAGCATAGAGTAATCAACCAATGCTGGTGGATCATTCGAATGTAGCTGTTAGTGGCACTCACCATCTTTTTGGAATAATGGAATATTCTGTTTTCCTTGCAAGAATTCTCTTTTTTTTTTTTCATTCCAATCATGTGTCATTTTCAACTTCAGGTGTGTGCAATTGTGAAATTTTCACACATCAGCACACACCCAGTGTTAAAAATGGTGCATAAATGAAGTATGAAAATCACCTAAAAAAACCAAGACTGTGAAGTGTCAAAATAATTTCCATTCAATCAATCCAATAACAGCAGTTAAAAACACCATAATAACCAATTTTGGTTTTTCGTCTTGCAAAGTCAACCCCAGAAAAGAATTTGACAACTATGACATTAGGTGACTCCTATCAGGTTGTAAAGAAACTTCCGTCCTCTTTTTTTATATGATATTCATAATTGCAACACACCTTGTTGTTAGCCAACAATTCAACGCTGGCTCTATGACTGTTCATTGCAATCTGAAGAAGCTAGGAAAAGTGTCAAAGCTTGAGGAATTGGCCGCAGGCAGCTCCAACCATCTTTTCTGGACTGAGTCGTTTCTTGAGGGTGATAAATGGATTCCTATTGACAACGTTAAGTGCTGTTGTCAGTGACTCAATCGCAATGATAGACCTGTGTCCCAAGCAAGAGGAGACCTTCACCCGAAGAAGGGTCGGATATGCTAAGAATCATCCATAGATAATTTTTAAATGATTTCCAAACAGTCACACCTAAGATATACTGCTAACAACTTGTGTTTTTGAAATCAGTTTTGGATAGAACATTCCCATCTAGTAAGCAGAAAAAAAGAGGCATCATGCCGTTTGAGTAGCTAGATTTAATTCTAATGAAAACATATATAGTGACACTGGATATACTAGGAGCATGTATAGGAGATAACAAGACGCCCACATTTTCATATTGCATTAACCCGTGAACAAGTAAAGGACATCTGAAAGGGGTTACAAATGGTGCTTGGCATTAGGGCCCCCAGGGCCTAATGGGGCTGGTTGATTTTAATTTTAAGTCAATACATAAAATTGGTTGACTTATCGTTTACCAGCGAGTGAATACAGTATAGCGTGGTAATATGGTTATAGCAAAAGAAAGCAGGATCACTTAGGGACGATGTAGCACATGTGATTGACGAGGGTAAAACCATCTTTTGATCAACTTATAAAAATCCTCCCGGAGGTCCTGAACAGATATAGAAAATTTATTATTAATAACCTGAAAAGTTGATGATCTATTGTTAATCTTCCTTCTCCACAAAAACGTATTCAAAATATTAGCTTCAGAAACTGAAGATAGAGGGTAAAGGGAGTATATTTTATCTTCGTTACGCTCCCAATCAAAGCAGTTTGTGAAGGTCGTTCACGGGGGCTATGAATGAATTGAACTCATATTAGTAACATTACCGCCTATAAGTATTATTTGATGAATATCCATCGGGCCTTGCTAATTGGTGCATAAAATCTGCTTAGTAAGATTCGGCACTCAGTTTGTGCGCTGTAATTTGCCAATTGAAAATGGATTGTTAGTTAACAGGAACAAATGCAAGTGTTACTGACAGCAAAAATCATATCTACGTCTACAAATTTCAGCCAGTTTTTCCTAATGATATTTTATCTTCTGTACCACAATATTTTGGTCAAATAAACTCTGATCATCGTGGCAAATAGTGAAATGGAAATAATCAAATTGCTTCTGAATATTACGGAGCTTGCATCCCATATACTAAGGGCTCATCGTACATGGAAGACACCTCAAATTCAATCGTACAGGTTGAATCAATAGTCATATTGCAACCTCTCTCTTACGATTCTTTGCATCATATTTATTTTTGATGTATTACAAGAACATTTCTCAGCAACTAATTGCCTGATACATCTTTTAACTTGACAAACAAACTTTGAATTTCTCGAGGCTCCCTTACGAGCTCATCGTGTAGCCACAAGTGGCGTAGTATGCGGAACAATATCCCAATTGTTTATGCAGCAGTGGCTGATACTGTTCCATTAAGTTTACGGAATCTCAATTCCCTCATTTTTACCCCCAGCAAAGTGTAGATGTCAGTAACGTGTGTGGAGCAATATCGGTGCAAGTGAAAGTAGATGTGTCGAGAAAGCTCGACCACGATGTGTCGGTGCAAAACATATCAAATGAGTATGATGTTTGCATTTGTTTGATTGATATACCTCTGTCTTCTTCAGTCTATTTCAAAGAACTTTCTATTTATATCGATATATTGCATTTGACTATTCAATTCATACTTAATATTTGTTTGATTTATGTTTCCAATATTTCAAAGATATGGGGTGTATGTAATAAGCGGATCAGATGTTAATTATGTAATTATTATTTCATGATCTTGCAAATCGATAATAATTCTAGAACCAAGGGGTTTCGGGAGGAACCAGTGACATATCTATAGTAGTATATGCCTAATTTTGAGAATCGTTAATATCTTCTCTCTTTATTCATTAACAGTTCACAATTTCAAAGCTCTCAACAATTACATGTTTAAATCTGAGCGATTTTATCTGAATTTGTAATGTAAAATGACTGAATTTGAGCAGAAGAGTCTATCGTTTCAAAAATGTGGATAAGAGAAAGAATCGTGAACAAATTGCAAAGGAGAAAGAAAGAGGGCAGGAATGACTGAGGGATAGGTGCGAGGAGGGCGATGCTAAAGACAAAAGAAAGTGTGAATAGGGAAGTGTGGAAGGGCTTCCGAAAAAAAAGCCAGTGATCTTGAAGATGCAATTGGCGGCAAAAAAGAACTTAAGTCAGGAATGATATTTGTTGTCTTTCATTGCTTCTGTGAGCACAGTGCCGATTTGAAGGAAAAAAATGTGCCTTCGGGACCACAGCTGCGTGTATTATCTACTGTGTTTGGGGAATGCACATTTGCAGGGCCGGTGCAGGTCGGAACAAGAACGGGAAGGGCATGGTCCCAAGTTGAACACAACGATGTTGATGATGAGGGGCCTGGTTGAGGAGTGAAAATAGGCTGCTAATGAGATCTCGTGTCGGTTCTATTGACACATGTTTGTTTACGTTAGTCTCGCAATTAACGTTAACTGCCTCGTTTCTTTTCCGTCGCTCCGTCTACAGAAAAATTACTCATGTGTGAGTTTACACACATGCATATTTCTAACAGCGTAATAAAAAAGAACAACAAAAAAACAGTACTCGTTCGTGGGTGTGTGACAGTAGGTTTCTGTATGTTGCGTCATTCATTTCCCCCCACGCTCTCACCCATAAACAGATTCACACGCACACACACACACACACACACACAAACACACACACACACACAAACACACACACGTAGAATGAAAGAACAATGGAAAGAACAATAGTAGGATTAACCCCAAACGATAGAAAAGCATCAACATGGACCGAAGTCAAATATATCGAACAAGTATTTAAACGACGAAAATGGAGATTTGCTTGGTACTTTGCAAGAATGATGAAAAACAGATTGAGCCAAATAACGCCAATGTGACAACAAACGCAGTAGGAAAAGACCAAACGCAAAAATGTGTGGATGGGATAGAAAAGCACAGTGGCCATTGTTGCTGGTGGGGAATATTCAACTATCTACCATACAATGCAGATCTTGGTTGGTGACCGGGTCTTGTTCAATTTCAATTTTTTTTAGTCAATGGCAAGTGAGAAAAAAATCAGAACACGTTTCCGTTTTTCATACATTTAACTTTGAAAATGTAAATGCCTCCTTTCAGTTTCGGTGTTTTAGACGTTTCATTTTCAAAATTTTTCTCAAAATTGTAATATTTCAACATTTAAAAAAAATGTTAAAAATCCAAATTCTTAGTTTTTTTTGGTCCACCTTGTGTGTTGTGAAAAACACTTTAAAAAAACGGCTGCGTATGCAATAATTTTTCTCTTCAATTTATACATTCGGATCAATACTAAATACTAAATACTCATAAAACCAATAACTCTGTTGTCAAGAATAGAGACTGTTCTATCAATCATAGAGGATTATCCATAAATACTTTTCAGAAACAAGAAAATCTTTTCTTAGAAGTCTTGCTTATCCCTTGCCGTCAGGTGAAAGTGGGCATGTGCAGCTGTGACTGGCTCTAGACAAAATGAAAGAAGAATGATATAGTGAAATTTGAGTTAAAATGTCATACTCCTTTTTTCCTGAGACAGACAAACCAACCAACATATATTACGTGTTATTATAGCTTAGTATTTTTTCTGGTTCACCTGGTGCCAGAGCTTTGAATATAAAAACGTATCAAATTTCAATTCGTTAATTGCTTGAGTTTATCATATTTTCGCCTAAATAAAATTAGTCTATTCGTTCCCTCTGTTCCTGAAGGTAAATTACTCTCACAATGAATAAATGTCAGTAAAAACTACTTAGGATTTAGATTTACTTCTATGGGTATGTGTTTTTTGTGGTTCTTAATTTAGTCTGATACGAGGCTAAAATTGCAGAAAATAAAATTAGGACTGAAGTCACTACTCCTAGATTGCAAGACTAGGAATAATCAGCTTTGTCTCACTCAATATCACGACTGTTGATCACTCAGTGAATTTCAAACCGTATTAATGAAGATCGGAGCTTTTAGAAATAGTTTACTGAAATATACGTCGACTTTTAGAATCCACAAAAAAACGCCTAGTAACACGATCTTCTTGAAAACTTCCACTGTTTGCCTTGCGAGAATCAGTCTGTACAATCACAGCAGGAGCTAAAGCTCAATCAGATTCATCCTTGGAACAGGCTCCATTATCTCCCGAGACAGAAGGAAGCAAACAACGAAGTCAAATTGTATTTCTCAGCTGAAATATTTTTATTGTTAATTTTATCTTCATTTTGCAACTGTTACTTTTCAAAGCAACACTCATAAGGTTTTTCACATTTTGCCACCGTTACATAAATAGTATGGATTAGGAATAACGACATAGCCTCAAACAAGATTGGACTTTGCCTCATGTAACCCTGAGAGTTTGTCAAAATAGACAGTTCCTTATCGATTTAGTCACAGACACTAGACAGCTAGACACAATCAAATCAAGCCATATAGCTACATCATATCTCTACGCCATATTGTTTGGTTACTGGTTACAGTAGATATGATAGTGTTGAGTAGTCTAAATTTTTTAGATGATGCATTGTCACTATAGATTTTATACAAGTTTATAATCACTTTGAGTAGCATTTTATCACAAAATTCATGTCGTTTATATTATCCTGGGGCCGTTAAGTAAGCAACTACAAATACAAAAAAAAAAACCCCACAAAATTAAAATGAAATACAAACTAGTTAAAATTAGTCAACTGGAGACTATTACATCTACAAATGTTAGATATGGGGATGAAATTAAACAATTGTCACTGTTGTATTTAAGCTCTGATTGCTTTTTCGACCCTATATACAGTCAAATTTCCGTATTTTAGCAACCTTTTACAATGTAAGGGCTGGTGGGGGTTGTTCAAATGAATATTTTATTTTCATTCACCACTATTTGATTTGATTCGAAAAAAACAAAAACAACTTCTGTAAAAGATACCTATTGCGTGGGCGTATGTGAAGTATATTTACATACTTGTTCAAAGATGTTTCTCTGAATTTTTGAGATGAGGTATTATTATTATCTCTATTATTGTTCGGACTACTGCAGTCATTTTCTGCGCAAGCGAATGACGGTTTTTCCTACTAAGGCAAAAATCTCATAATTGAGCATGGAAATCTAAGATTTTTTTTCACCAGTAAATTTCTTTCTGCAAAACTCAATACGCTGAGTGTAAGTGGTGAATTGAAAACCATACAGAACAGGACTGTCAGTACTTACCAATTAAAGTAAATTTTACCAACATAATAGCGTTATTGTACGTTTATTGAGGTAGACATTTATTCTAACAAGTTTCAGCTCTCATTAGTATGTTGTGCATTGAAAACTGGGAAGAAAAGGATTGTCAGTAGTCATGATTCAGGTCAACCGTTACCACGAAGCGACATGGCTATCTACTGATCTAACGACCTAATAAAATTCTCTCCTAACTACGATTTTAAACAATGGACTATTTCACTGAAATGAGTCGTTTTGGATTTTTTTCTAAAAAAAAAACAAAAAAAAACCCTAGTACAATTCTTATACAGGAGGTTGCCGCTTTACACCATATTTTTGCTCTTTCGAGAAAAAGCGAAAGGCGAAAATAGCTCTCTGCTTTTGTTTTGCAGCTAGTCATCTTTCTGCCGTTATTTTCTTTTCTCTGTGTTTTTCGTACTCTTCACAAAATACTCTCTATGTTGACACATTTTTCTCGTGTGAGTTCGTGCAAATAGGACCATGTCAGTCACACACGATATGTTATGCAAAGCTCCACCTTTTGATAAACGAACATGACACTAATATTCACAAAGGATTGTCACTTACACATGCAATGATTCAAAACGGTCTATGGTGTACTAGAATCTGGTTTCAAACCACTGGGCCTCGGTACTGGGCCAAAACATGTGCTATCAGGTCGGAAATAATACGATTTGGTGAGTTTTCTTTCTAAAACAAAAAAACAAAAAAAAGAAAAGAATTATTGAATCTTGATATAGATTTCGTTAAGTACACTTTTCCAGAAATTAAATTGAGCCCATCAGCCACGTATGAGCAACTTAGAGTTGACATATAACCTATATTCCCGTCGGCTGATCCCCTAGAATATTTTCAATATTAAGCATTGCGTAGTGGGGGTGAAATAGAATAACACACTTTTTGTCTCTCAAGCTACAGCATGTGGGTTCAATCCAAACTGAGGTCAATGATTTTAGCTTTGTATCTTTTATTGCCAAGGTGCATTCATGTATACGTTTGGTCCTGCAACCGAATCTCCTATGGATAATATTAAAATTTCAAAATATCTACTATTAGTTTGCTGAATCATTGCTAATGGATTCGATCCACACTCAGTGGCTTTCTGTTTGAGCTTTGAGCAAGATTATAGTTTTTGAAATTTTGATAGTGAATTTGATAATGAACAGCAGTCAAATAAATTGAATTTTGCCAAACAACGCAATGATTCCCAAACATCTGGCATGAAGCTTTGATACATCATTTGATTTTCCCTGGATGCTCCACAGTCAAGGCCTAATGCCAGACTAAGCTAAGATTCGAAAATATAGTCTACCAAACAATTGTTGCTCGCTCCAATACATACTCGGTTTTCTACAACTGGAGCCTTGTTCCAGACTAAAGTATTGAATTTAGTCAGATGGATAACTGCTCAAGAATACCAGATACTGTAAGCTATATGCGTGTGCAAGCCTAAGCAAGGTTTAGTTGAGGAAGGAAGACTGTGATGCTCCAATCTCCAAAAAGGGGAAAATTAATCAGATTCAAATTCAAAGTCTTGTTTTTCTTTGAATTTTGGCTTGAACAAGTCAACATCCGTTTTATTAGTCGCAGATCAATTGGTCGATAGAACAATTCACCAACAACTCAAAGAAACGTTCAAAATGAAAAAATATAAAATAACAAGTTGTATACATTAGCTATTGGGATATTGAAATTCAACATCATGTGCAACTGCTTTTAAGAAATTAGAAAAAATCAAATTTTTATTGAAACTTGATACATTAAACATCAAAATATTAAAATCCAAGAAGATGTGCATCTGCTTTTAAGAAATTAACTTTTTGTTCAGGATCCTAATTTTCTATCACTGGTTTTATGTCTTGGTATTTTCCTTTTCAGAAGGTTTCTTCTTCCTTAATACTTTTTTGCAATTCAACATTTGCTAACTCTTCTTCACATTTCAATTCACCAATTAAGGTCTAAATATTCGGATGACTAGTTTTCATTGAACTATTCGCACTCAGTTAAAAGCTTCTAAACTATTTATATTTATTCCAGTCCCTGTCATACATTCGTCTTAAGCATTCCATGTAGTTATTGGGAATGGTGGTTTAAGGCACTTTCTTAACAAACCTAAACAAACTGTCCTATTGACTAATTTACCCCACGACGAATTGACCAGCGACCAATTGTCTAGCACCCAGCAGCCATTAACGGTGATGAGAAATGCGCAATTATCTTTTTTAATGAGACAAGCTAGCGTTGAATAAAATAAATTACTATAAGAGCTAAAAGTTATTGATATTTGCGAACGCTAGACGGTTTCGCTGTTATTTTGTTTCTAGTACTTACTGGCACACAACTGATGCAGCTTATTGCCAAGTCATTGCATATCCCGGTTGATAAGACGTAAAATGCATCCTGTGATAGACAAAGTACTTTTTGAGAAACACAATGAGGGTGAGATAGTTTACCGTTCGTTGGGGGTGGGTAGCAAACCCCTCCTTACAACTTGACCTCCGAGCGCTAAGAGGCTGAGTCATTTTTAAAGCATTTTTTCAAGATTAAGAATTTTCAAGCCGGAAATACGCTGTAGGTTGAGCTTAGTTCGTCGTCATCATCATCATCATCATCATCATCATCATCATCAGTCTTTCAACGTCCGTCGTTGGACATAGACCTCCCCCAGGATTTGCCATACTTCTCTATCATTGGCATCACGGAGCCAGTACTTTCTGAATTTATCAAGCTCGACCCTCCATCTAACACTCTGCTTGCCTCGGTTGTGCATATAATCTTGGGGGATCCATGTCATGAGCAGTGATGTCCACTGGTTGCCTGCCATTCTCTCAACATGGCCAACCCACTGCCATTTGAGATTTTCAATGTATTCTATGATTCCCTGACTTCTGTTTTCTTCCAGATGTACTGTGCTGTCTTGTGGTCTCTCCAGCATAATTCTTTCATGTGCACGTTGCATGGTTCTCAATTTGCAGATCATGTCACTGAAGCACAATTTTAGCAGGTGCACATAGAAGACTAAGTAATACAACTGGGACTTCGATTCTCTTTGTACATTCTGCTATTGTGGTTTTGTATCAGATAAAGTCAAGCTTATTATACGTCAATAATTAATTCATTCAGAAGAAAAGCAAATGATGAAAGGGAAATGAAATTATAAAATAAGATGGATACTGTTGGAATAAAAAAGTGTGGCGTGAAGTTTTCCTTCGAGGACACTGCAAATATTCATTTGAACACTCACGCTTATATGTGTATATTCATACACATACATATTCACACAAATGTAAGACTATGATTGAAGCGAGCACGCACTCCGAGGATGGACTTGTAAGCGGGAAATGGACAGAACAATTGTTATGATATTGAGTGACGAGCGAGCGACCAGTGACCGAATTATGGAAACAATAAACAATAACAAACCAACCTAAAAGGGATGCAAATAATGAGACCTGTCAATTGCCAATCTTACGACGTGAAGTGAAATACAATAACAAACCTGAAAGGAATGCAAAGGAAGGAACTTGTCTTGTCATCAGCGTCAAAACAAACAAAGAGATCACGTGACCAAGATGGTTGCGTGCTGTGAAATACGAATAAATGTGTGGAGGTTTAGGAAGGTTAGAAGATACCCGGGAACAGCAACACGGAGCAAACGTCACAAATACAAATTGCCAAATTTGCCTTTTCACAATTCAGCAACCTTTTTGCATTTTCGACTCAAACAATTTTTCGCAAACTGGACAACCCTGTTGGTTTTTGTTTCTTACGACAAAATAAATAAAGATTGGAAAATCTTTTTTTTTTTTTTTCATAAATGGTGTTTTCGTTGTTATTTTAACACAGGAATCTTATCCAGTTCCTTATTTAATCCCAACAACCCCTCCTCTTCGGAACACAAGTATATGGATACGATAGAGGTCAAGGAAGATTGAGTGAGAGCTGGAAAGGGAGAGACGGGCCGAGAAAGACAGAGCAAGAAAAAAGAGGACAAGAAACGAACACCGAGCAAGAGAAGAGAGAGAGCCACGAAGGTAAGAGAGCTGGTCAAAGAGACTAAAGGAAAAAAAGGGGGGGGGTGAGCAAGAGACAGAGAGACAGAGACACAGATGAGAAAAAGGGGAAAAAGACAAAGAAAATGAGGTATAGAAAGAATTTTAAAAAAATAGAAGATGAGTGTGAGACAGAAGGGTGAACCAGAAGGAAGGAGAAAACAGAAAAGGAAGAGTGTTAAAGAGTGTGAGACAGAAAAAAAAAATGCTGAATAAGATTGCTATAAAAGAAAAGTGCAACAATAAAGGGAGAGAGCAGGGAAAAAAGAGAAAGACAGGGAGGGAGAGGGAGAGAGGGGAGAGAGAGAGGGGGGAGAGAGAGAGAGAGAGGGGAAGAAAATAGTTAATCAGACGAACAAAAAGATCCATATTGTTTTTTCCATGGCCAAAGTAGTTGGTCGAGGTCTATAAGAATTCTTTTGAATTTTCCATTTCTCTACACGCTGTATCCAAAAGTTTTCAAAGAAAAAGAAGTGTTTAAATTTTGGGGCACATCCAGAATTATTTTCCTCACCCAAATCATCGCCATATATCCACACCATACAATATCTTTATTATATTTTTTTCCTTTTCAGTTAATTTATTTCCTTCCTCCTGAGCTGTAAAATCTCTCCTGTTTAAATTATCCCGTGTTTTTTCTTCTGTTTCTTCTTTCTGTTAACCTTCTCCTCAACCTGGTGTGTGTTTTTTTTTTCAATTCTTGTTTTATTCGTGAAAATTTTTTCTGTTTTATTTGACATCGTCAAACATTCCACAGCTGCTCTTTTCCTTCTCAGGAGATTACATATTTGGGGAAATTATGACCCATGTAACCCTCAGCCAAACGCTACAGCTATTTTTCTCCTTCCAAACACCCTGTGCGTTTGACAAGTGGGGCTGGTTTGTAGCATCCACTCACAAATCGTGGCACAGGCAATTCTAATATATGAATCAGTGTCAAAGATGGGTGTGTGCAGTAAATGTTGATGAGGCTGCGAGAGATGTGTTTTCTGGTGAGGATGTCAGTCAAAGGCTTCTTCCTGCGAATGAAATGAAGACAGAGGGACGATAAGACGATTGGAGTCAAGAGTGAGGACACACAGAAGAAAAAAAAGAAGATAAATGAGAACGACATAGTGTTAAGCGGAAGAAAAATAACAAGGGAATCGATCGATAGCAAGTTCCAATGACAACATCTGCAGCACAAATCAAGACCCCAACAACGACCTGCATGTAGTTTTAAGCGACCAAAATCCCGATATTATTCATGTCAAAAAAACAAAAACAAAAAAACAACAACAAATATATATAATCTAAAAAGAAAAGGCACATAATACAGGGATCTATAAGTGGCAATGTCCCTAGTTATTTAGGTGCACATGTGTGTCATCATCCACACTGTCTTTTTTTTTATCGCTATCAGCCAGTCCAGTCACACGCGTGTGTGTTTTGTCAAAATCCTCGTCAAGCCTCCATCCCAATATATTGTTTCGAAGTTTCTGTTCATTTTTCTCTCCCTTCCGTCCATATTTAATCAGCTTCGTAAAGCATGAGAGAAAGTGAAGGGAAATTGGGTGAAAACGTATAAGTTACCCTGTGTACCGTCCGTGAGGGCCTTTTACCTAGAAAAATTATCAATGCTTTTATTTGAATTTCAACACCGACCATTTGCTTCTTTGTGAAACAATAATTTCAGCCACAATCAGGCAAAATTTACTTATTACATGTAGTGAGGTACCAACAGAAGAGTGAGATATAACGTTGAAGAGTACTTTAATTTCTTAAGCTTATCTTAATACGGCATACAGTCGAAAAATGAGAAAGCAGAACTTTTGTATTATACTTATCAGTCGGTTCGTACATGCTTTCTTTGGCCTAATCCACATCAGCGCCTGGTGCCGTGTTCTTAAGTGGTCTGATGATTTGAAACGTCGCATGCCTTTATTTAATCGTGTCATGTTACAGAATAGATTCTTCGATCACACCAACCATGCTCAACTTTCATGGCCTCATGCTGTAGGATAAATTACAGTAATGGAATTTTCTCATAGTGGTTGAAGCAATTTCCCCGCTGAAAATCGTGTTTTATTCTAGGAGAATAGAGTTATACTTTAGACATTTCACTGGGAGAGGTTGATGCTATATTTTTGAAAAGTTCTGTGAATCTACGAGTAAAAAAAATAAAAGAAGAAAGTCCAGCCGAAAACTAACACCCATTACGGACTCACAAAGAGGAAAAAAAAATCCGTGGTAAGTATTGATAATAGCATCGGTAGTATAACACAAGCACGCAATCCTCTACCTCTTTCGCTGTGAGTATCATCAGTCAGGCTTCTGATAGCTTGTCCTGAATGGGATCATCTTTTGAATGAAGTTGAATGGTGTTGCGATACTTGTAAAATCGAATGCTAAGTAATGTATCTACCACGTGGTCGGTTTGGTGAAGCAGTTAGCTACGTATTCCTTATCGATGTTAGAAGTCAGTGTTCAAGCTCACAGAAAAAGCTAGGAATCCGAATGTTCATTCATAGATCGGAGAGGGTTTCTCCACTTGGAAATCTGTGTCAACACAATGACCCTAATCTCATCTCGTGGAATGGATTCAGTCATCTGGACACCTCAGTTTTTTCCCACGCTTTGAGCAGGTTTGGGCTCTGGAGGAGTGATTTCAGTATCGTTCCATTGGCCTCTGGAATAGATGTAGGTCGTGAAAAGTATATACACTTGGCCACGTACCCAAGCAAAGATGTGAATCCATGCTAAAAGGCATTACGACAGAAGACATCAGTCGAAAGGACAACACTATTGTACGGACTATTGTAAGTTGCAATATTTGTGTTCGGTCAAAAGGCATCAGATAAAAAGACACAACCATTGTACCTATACTTTAACTCAATTTGTACGAATTAAGTTATTAAATGAAATCAAAATGAAACTGTTATTGATACAAATTTTCAAAAAATGTATTGCAAAGTATAAATTCAGTTAAAATAATGTTGTCAAAGTGTTGCACTTTTGACTGATGCCTTTTGACAGAACGCAATGGTGACTTGCAAAAGTCCGTACTTTACTGCTGTCCTTTGATCGAATGTCTTTTATCCTTATGCCCTTATCAGTTACCCTAAAAGAGGTATGGTTGAGGGTAAACCCTGATGTCTGCAGAAAAGATACACATTTCCTTCTTTCTTTTCTTTCTTTTTTTTTCTCATTAAAAACCATCAACTAAAACTGTCATAGAATTATCAACATACGTTTCACCGGTTTTTAAGTGAATCTGGTTGTTTTCCTGTCTATCCAGCTATCCATGTCTATGTCATGTATACAATCTAGACCTATGGAACGAAGTAGCTGAAAACTTGGAAGGTAGAAATTTTTTTTCTGTGAGCTATTTTGTGAATGCCCCTCTCCCCTTCTTAAAAAACTAGGGTGTTCAATCTTCAACAAACTTTTTTGCTAAATTGGACCCTCAGTTAACTCTCGGCATCGTTCACACATTTTTTTTTTTTTAATTCGAACTCTTTTAGTGATCACTGCCCAACAGAAGGTGAGAAAAATAAATTATTCAACGATCACTCCTTTAAAAAAATCGATTGATCACCCCAACACAGTGTGCTGCCAAAATGTATTATTCATTCGACAGTTTCTATTGAGTGATTAACAAGACTTGACGTTCTTTAATCTCTTCTGTGCTTTAACTTTTTTCTTTCATTTTTTCCCTCTCGTCTCTTCCGTTTTAAGTTTTCGTAAACCTGCTTTTAATTTCTTCCTCAACTGACAGTTATGAAAATGAAATTTACTTTAAAAAAAGAATTAAAAAAATTCCCCAACGTCATTTTGTGTTATTCTTTATTATCAACGTTTTTTTTTTGTGCAGGGGTCCTTGACTTGTGGTGATGGCAGCGACACAACCGAGGTGGGTGGTGCTGTGACAGCACGATGCAAACGAATGTCATGTGACCTTTACGCTGACACCTATTAGGAGGTAAAGAAATGCGATCGTTTCGCACGTGGGTGGCTTTGAATGGAATGTTAGTGAAGTTAGTTTTTTTTTGAAGATTTGTTTTTTCTCAGGAATGATGACAAGTGGACAAGCTGAAGGAGCGGGGAGCCAAAAGAAGGAAAAAGAATCAATATACAAAATTCTAAAAAGCCATAACATAAAATGCATCAATGAAGAATAGAACAACTTATGAATGGGTGATAAAAAAAAATGATGAAGGAATAAGCTCAAGAGTGAAGTGAGCAAGAGCCACGGAAAGTAATAAAAGAAATATAAGGAACCACGGCATTCCTCTTTTTTCTTTTGTGACGATGACTGAAGAAAATAGAAATGTTTCTTGAAATATTTGAGAACGAAAGAGCAAGGTGAAGGATTCCTCGACATGGAATAAAGGTTAACAAGCTAATCACAGGCCATTACCATTAAAATGGACTCAATCTTAACTTGGCACCACGCTTGCAGCCTTCAAATGTACTAAACTGAACTTATCAACATTAACAGGCGCTTCACAGTGGATCAAGCGGTTTTTTCAGAACATATTTATCCAGTGAATTCGATTCTCCTTAGGCACCATTCAGTTATTGACTCCTGTCCCACTAACGGAATAGTGAAAATCGCAAGACTATTAAACTATCTCTGCTAGATTGAGTTTGATACTCATTGGTTAGCCAATGCTTCAGGTTTTATGCAAAACTTAGCCACTTAGTGAATGTGAGCTTTTTGTAGATCAGATGATAACTTATTTCACACAAATGACGCCAATGTTCGAGCCCCTGGCAAAAATCAAGATTCCGAATGCCGATATACGAAGGAGGCAAGCTCCCTTCATTGATAGAGATTGGCGCAACCTAATCTTCTCAATCACCCCCTCGTCCGACAAATAACGATAATGAATGTGATTCAGAAAAGAACGAGACATTGAGAGGTAAAAGATGTATAAAAAAAAGAAATAGTCAAACTTATAGGTGAGGAGAAGACATAGGGAAATAGATGGGGTAAGGATTTGAGATTGTTTAGAGTTTTGGTTCCCAACGTTTTTACCAAAAATCCTTCATTTATTACTTGGGCCATGAATCTACACGCCTTCACATCTTCAACCAAATGATCAATTCGAATTGGCTACTGCAAATATGTGAAACAAAAAAAAGAAAAGAATTTGGTAACATATCCTGCTTATGATATCATGCAAGCACCTGTAAAGGGAATCCTTCAAATAATTAGAAAAATTCTTACTTATCCCCCTATGGGCTTGTGACCTCTACTGAAATTACTTACAATCCCTTATAGGGACAAAGAGCTGGCGAAGAAAATGAGGAGAGGAAAGAAAAGGATAGATAAAGAGAACAGGGATGGAAAAATCATTAAGAGACGAAAACTCAATAAAAGAGTAGATTGAAAAGTCAGGGAAATAAAAACGAAGGGAGAGTGAAAATGAAATCTAGGATGGATGGTACATAGAAAAATAATGAAGAAGTGAAGAAAAGAGAAGAAGGCTTTTGCAGAGGGAAGAGAAATTAGAAAGAATCCTCTTTGAGTGACATCAACGAATCAAAAAAATAGGATTAAGAAGATATAAACGACAAAAGGACGAGAGAGAGAGAGAGAGAGAGAGAGAGAGAGAGAGAGAGAGAGAGAGAGAGAGAGAGAGAGAGAGAGAGATAACAAACGAAAGTAGATATGAAAGTAAGAAGAGGGAGTTGGAGGGAAAACGATAGAGAGATTGTAAAGGGGAATAAGACATCTATAGACAAAGAGAAAGCTGTAAAATGAATAGAAAAAAGTTCTTTTTTTATAACGTTGTTTCATGAACTGGTAAATGATTCATCCACGAATGAACATGTATTGGGGTCTAACAGATTTAAACGGGTGAATGAAAGAAGAGTGAACGACTTGATTTATTATTTTCATTTTTTTTCTATACTTGAAATAGAATTTTTTGGTAAACAAACACAATGAGAAAACATAATTTATTAAAGACATATAACTCATAGATCTAAGAATGTAACTTATTAATTTCATGTAAACTAGAGAAAATTCTGATAACTTCCTGTGTTGAATGTATTGAATCTACATATTTTGAGGGTGTTAAAAACATGGATAGAATAAGCACTTAAGAAATGAGTTAATGCATGATTTTTTTTCATGATACAGAATGTACTTGGTATAGAATAAAACACATGGGAAAATGAGATACAAAAGATAAAAAAAGGATTTAGTCAAGGTAGAATTAAATTTTGTGATAAAGATTTGGGAGTGAATGACGATGTTATAGTGAAATAACCACTGTTCATACAAAACATCTTATGTAATGAAAACATTGAAAAGCAGCCTTACTCAATCACAGTGGATCAATCCCATAATACATAATATTCAACTTCGAAATGGTTACAGAAGTTTTCGGTCTTGAAGACAGTCTACGAAGAATATAAGATGAAATCGAAAACTGTTTAAGGCAAGTCTTTGACAGACTGTACCAACGTGTCTATAGAAATGGTTTTTTTGTCTTTATTATTAATGGATTAATACGTCCTACTTGTAAACAGAAGAAAAATTAGAAACAGCGTTATCACTCAATTGGTGAAACGAAAGCTAAATAATTATTACAATAATTGTTTGTACTAATTCTTGTTATTGTATAAGGTCAATATAAGTATATCCATCTATCCATGAATACGTGTTCAAATAACCCTCTCCCCAACCCTCAGACTACGATTGAAAAAATATCTACTTGTACGCATTACGATTGACCGACATCTAGCCATTATACGAAGTTGAATTTCATCAGATATATAAGTCATTAAACCTGGCATTGCAGTGTGGAATTCAGAAAGCAGTTCTCAAGAAATGTCATACAAATTTTGAAAAGATTATCTAAAACTATCCATCTAAATTTTTTGATAATATTAAAGAGAAGTGAACGAAATAGTCCGAATCCATAGTTTCGTATGACAGACAGAAAATTAACTCAGAAGACTATTAGGACAAGCTTGTTCACACACCATAAAGTCAGGTGCCTTCTAAACATTCAACTTTAGAATGGGCACTGCCTGAGCATATATAACAATGCGAAGTTTAAAAGAACTGAGAGAAAAGGGAGGTAATTAAGATATATTCCCAATGAAATTGTAACGGATTTTGCATGGGTTATGCAATTTTAGGTGTTGGCGCCTAGGTAAGAAAAAATGGATTTTGAATGTGAATTTTCAAGGCAGTGATCAGCAAGTTCACATTGCTAACTATCGTTTTGTAAGTAGATATTTTGGACATGGGACGATTGCAACAAGGGACCATTACAATACGGTACGGTTACAACAAGTCTTCTTCCACCAATAAGAGACACGCGAGAATGATGATACGTACTCCAAATTCACAATTGTGCCCACCCTCTACCAGGAGGAAAAAAGGTATATTCAACATCTGCTACCAAATTTATGGGAAAAAAGGCGTATTTTGGAGGTATGAAAGCGATTTTTTTCATGAGCCATATCTTTGTCATACTTTACTAAAGAGTGGCTGGATTAATCGGAACATACTTAGTTCATGAAAATCATTTTTTCTTTAGTTTTATAAAACCTTTTAGAAAACCTAAGGTCGCAGTTCACATTCACTGGAAAGAACATCAAACACAATGGTTATTGAGACAAAAAGCAAAATTAAATTAATGAAACTTGGTGTATTTTTAACATATTACAACCATCCATGGTTAGTGTTGCAACAGTCCCCCCTGTCTGAGTCAGTTGTAACATTTGACTTCTTCCATTCAAGTAAATATTGTGAACAACACGTATTATGTAATAATCTTTGAACAGTATAGGTAATTATTAGACAGTTATAAGTTTGATACCGTTCATCAAATTTTGATTGATCCAGTCCAAAAATGCTTTCAGTAACTGAGAGAAATGCTAAAAGTGTTGCAACTGTTCCAAGTCTCACCAACATGCAAAGCTAAGTCTGCTTATCATAATCTCATTTCTTCTGGATCCAGTTACCAACTTTCGAGCCCAGGTAGAAATCAGGATTTTAAATGCTCATTGATGAGGCAGTGGTCCGAAAGTCAACCTTAAACATCATTGCTTTACAGTTGGGCCCCTCTTGTAATCAGATACCTGTAACTGTGAGCCTGTTCGTGGTGATTTCTCTATTTTTCCCCAGCCAGTAATCGGTGTTAAAGCTAGAATATTGAATGGTGTTTTAAAAGACAATGCAAGTTTGGTAATGTCTTTGGTAAAACTTCATAGGGAAAAACTGAAAAAGATATGCAGCTAGTACGATAGAGTGATTTCTATAAGACTATGACTATGACTATATATATAAAGCTAAAAGCTAAAAATAAATATAAATATTAGCATGTTACACCGGTACATTTTACAATCTAAATAAATAAATTTCTGGTTAAAAAAACGCCATCGGATGGATTGGATGTAGATCCGACAATCTGTTGTATTTCACAATGAGATAGGAAATCTGGCAGCTTCGCTTAACCCTTTCGATACTGCGAGGACATATATATCCCGAGGTTTCTATGATTTTCTCGCAGATCTTTTCTAAAAGCTTACTGAAACAAGTGTGTCACGGAATATAAAGTAAATGAGATTTTCGTGGCTTTTACAATCGCATATATATATATATATATATATATATATATATATATATATATATATATATATATATATATATATTTATATATATATATATATATATTTATATATATATATATATATATTTATATATATATATATATATATATATATATATATATATATATATATATATATATATATATATATATATATATATATATATTCAGTATATAGCAGAACAGCTTGAGCAAGAAGAACTGCCAATTCTGTGTTTTTAATTTATCCCGAGATGAATGCATGATGGGTCAAATGTATCCAATCGTGTTTTTAGTTCTTGAAAATATCGAAATTCTTTTAGATTCAATGAAATAAAACAGACATTTAATCATCAGATAAATATTAACTCGTTTGGGGCTTTTTATACCCTTTTGAAAGTACAGAAATCCATCACCCTATCAGTTTGGCCTTGAAAGGGGTAAGAACGGTTTAGGAAACCTATTATAATGTAATGTCTCTTCGACTTGCAACTATCCCGTGATAAAAAAATCAAATTCTCTGCTGATGGAGAATACTGCTAAGTCCAGCAACTCCCAGCACGGTTTTCGTTTCCTACTACTGTGTCTTAGGGGCACAGATGTTTTCACAGGTATGTCGTGAACGAGATTGCCTGACAGAACTCCGCCCACCCGAGGCTTTCCTAATCAAATGCTTAAGAGAAGGGTATTGAGTACCATTCCCCAAATCTTCGGATGACTTGAACCCACGATGTACTAAACCGGAGGCGGCCACCTTGCCCCTAGGCCACGATCGGTGGAGGAAATTGTGCAGACCTAAAATGATGTTGCCCAGTGGGTTCGTTACCAGATTAGGACGTGAGACTACATATTCATCAAATACCCCAACGTGCACTCACACACACAACCACATCCATTTTTGCATCTGCACCACGTGTAAACCAAGAGTTGATAATTAAATCTGTACATGGGCGCATGCGTACGGGTATGCGCACGAGCATTCAGGAGGAGATAATTGAATTTTCTTGTCCTATCTTTGGAAAAAATGTCTGGTTGATTGATAGATGGTCAAGAGTTCAATACAGAATAAAGGTAGCCTCCCGATTCAGCAAAACATATTGAGAAAAAAAGATGAGAAAAACAAGAGAGAGAAAGGGAGAGAGAGAGAGAGAAAGAGAGAGAGAGAGTGAGAGAGAGAGAGTGAGAGAGAGAGAGAGTTAAAAGGAAGGAGAGAATCCAATGCCACTAACGGAGTGTGCGAATGTAAATACTGTAGTAATGGGTAGATTTTGGTAACATAGGAACGGTCCATGATTTTTTTAGTTTTCTTTTAAAAATTCCGTAACTTCATCACACACACTTATTAACCCTTAACACGTCTGACAGTGAAGCTGACATTAATTCTTGGTAATCTTATATTCATGAACATCGGCGCATTTTCATAACATAATCCATTCCCAATGCATTTCTACTGGGACACTATCCACAGTGCCTCTTGGGGTAAAACTGTAGACAGTGCGCTTATATTATGAATATAATTGCTTCATTTTATCAATAACACATTATTTTTCCATGCCATCAGAGATATTCCGTTCGTTGGTGCATAAAAAAGTCAAGAAGTAAGTAGAGGCAGGTGGGAATAGCGGTAAAGTCAGTGGGCAGAGATGAAAAAAAAACGACGTTTTGCGTATGAATACCAGGTTCAAAAGTAGTTGTGGCTAAATTCAACTGTGGTTTTATTATCCTAGTTTGTCATAATCTGCCGTGACTCTATATATTTTTACGTTTTAGAGGGTCATTTAATTAAAGCGAAACGATGTGAATATTCCACTCCATCTGAAGTATTGCAGCTAGTGGGCTGCTTCAAAGCTTAATAGGACAGCTAGTGGGCTTGGGTGAGTGGTAGCATGCTGCAGTCTCAATGAGGACGATATGGTTTCAATCTATTTACTAACAGATTTCTAAGAGTATGATTTTGTTCATCTGCATATATGTATATACATACATACATACACACACACACACACACACACATATATATATATATATATATATATATATATATATATATATATATATATTATACTTAATATATGATTCTCTTTATTTGTATGTGACATTGAAGTAGCATAGATATGCACTGTAGCCAGAGTTTTCTTCTTTCATTCGGGCAAATGGCCCCATTTGCTCCTCCTTCAGGAAATTGGTCGAGATTCTTACCCTTAGGGCAACTTTTCAGCTAGTCAAGATGAATTTAAATCATTGTGTTTTATATTGTATTAATTTAAATGCGGAAAAAAATCACAAATATATTTGCATTCCTATGATATGATTTTTTCTCTCTGAAAAAAACAACAGCAACTAAAGAACTCGTTTCAGTGGACGAGTCCATTGTTTCAAATGGTGAGTAGGTAGTTCCCCTTTATGTACGAGATCGATATCTCTAAGTGAGAAGGTCAATTGTTGGGGACAGACTAACAAAAAATCCTATCGTTCATCATATAAGTATATCATTTGGCATTATAAACTGGCTCTTTCAGGAGACGATGGACTAGCTTTGGAAGAATCAGGCCGATTATTATAACCACGAAGCCAAGATTACTGGCGTCTTAAGCAAAGGAGTGACCCAGCCCAGCGGAAAAGAAAATCTTACGAGCTCGAGTAAAAATCTAATCTGATCTAATCTAATTTTCTATTATTGTATCCCACTTTCCAGATCGCCAGTCGTTCATAAACTTTTTTTTAGCTATTGAAAACATGATTTCTGTGGAGTCAGCATGGCTACTCGGTTTGCATGTGTTTAAATTGGGAAACAATGAAGCCAAAACACAGAAAAAACATCAAATTGGAATGTGGAGAATAACTGGTAACGAGCAAACAATACAACGGTGGTTTTAGAAACTTGTCATTGGAGATGAGAATATTCAAAATGAACACCGAGATAAAGGATGAGTATCGTGGACGGTTCAATGTTGTAAAATCATTTTTTATTTTTTAACTTCTTAAATATTCCGCTTATACTCGAGATGATTATAATCACCAACTGCTAATTGTAAAAAGTCGAGGATGTCTTCCATTACAAGAGCTTAAACAACAAATACATTTTTGAAATGGTATTCGCAAACAGTTCCTTTCAACTAGAGTTTCGAAAATATGGAGCAGTTTTGAAAATGAAATTATGACAGCAGAAAATATCAATGTTTTCAAACCAAGACTTTATAAAGAATTCTCAGACAATTATATGTTCATTGACAACTCCAGCTATTGAAGCATCAACGGTGTGTGAGTTATGCGTGTGCAGTGTGTATAGAACCAAATATTTTAACAAAGCGTATGTTACACCGACGACTGACGATATCAACAGATCTTGTTCAGAAGAAGTAAAAGAATTGACATGAACATCAATACCACCTGGTACTAATTCGATACATACCCAAGTTAATTGCTGGTGGAATTGGGAGTGAAAATTAAAATTACAAAATAACAGTCCAAACAAACTGACTTCTTTCAGCAAAGACTGGATTTTTTTCTCTCTTGCCAGTTGGATGCGATAGGAAAAGTGAATAAATTGGACAGATATTCAAAACACATGAATTGACAAAAAATTGAGCTATGCATCTCATTACTCATTCGTATCAATAACGACCCATCTTCGAAACATGTCATTATCTTTGAGAATAAAATGAACCATTTACAACGATCGTATACATGTATTTGGATAAAGAGAGTGTTTTGTTTTAATTTCAAGTATGGCGCTTTACTTTCCTTTATTAAAATCTGATATTTCATCTGGCACACTCTTTTATTATTTGAGTTCCCTCTATCAATCAAATAAAAAAAATACCAATTCGAACTGAGTTCTTTCCACAAACTATATCATACAACATTTATCTTTCTATCTACATATCTATCATAGTTTGTTCATTCGTGTATATCATAGTTTGCTTCTATATGTCTATTGCAGTCTCCTCATATCTATCTTGGTGGCTGAAAACTATTCAAAGTTGATTATGAGTGAGGGATTTGAAATGCTAAATTTCAAGGCAGCTTACCTGTTGGCGTTTTGCAGACTTCTCATATCAGTACAAACCAGTGCATTTGTTTACTTATAGATATCTACGATGTTCAAGTTATATAACCATCTCTGACTCTCTGTACCACCTTATCTCCAGATATTCGTTCAGAATATGTCAAGATAGATTAGACAAACGAATATATGAAGCTGTTTTAACATATCACTTGATCTATAACGTTTGCAGTTGCTTCATGGGCGACATGCAAGAAAAACATTGTAAGAATATACAAGGTAATAAAAACACGCTGTTTCCCACCGAAACATGTACTCCCTCTCTCTCTCTCTCTCTCTGGCTTTCCTCTTCTCTCTCTTTCTTTCACATAAACACATCCACACATACACATATGCACGCACGGAGCAATCACGGAGAGGCAAGTGCAACCAGTGCATCTCACTAGGCCAAGGGAGGAGAGGGTTCCTTGGGTAGAGCTGTGTATCAAAAATCTCTGTTTATTCATTGAAAAGTTTGAGTCGTTTTGCCGAGGATGGATCTTTCTCTCTCTCTCTCTCTCTTTCTTTCTTTCTTTCTTTCTTTGTCTTTCTTCCTCTTTCTCTCTCTCTCTCTCTTCTTCCTCCCCTCTCTATTTCTCTTTACATGCACTCATACACACAAACGGGCAGGCTCTGAGAGGAAAGTGCAACCGGTTCATTGCACATCGGTGTGCAAAGTAAAGGGGGTCTGAGGTTAGAGCTGTGTATCAAAAACCTCACTGTCGGTAGGATGCTGATCTATACAAAAGTTAACTCAGTCGTTTCATTATTGGAGAATAAATAGTGTGGTGTTCTATGATATCGTATGGATGTAGAATCACCAAAGAACGAAAGTGTTTGTACGGTATGTGTGGCGATGATGGTTGAGGATCCGAAAACAACTTTGCATAGCCTTCCAAGATTCGTCTCTGACCTCTACCCCCTGCATACCCCCCACACTCATACAGACATTAGCATTTCCGAACTCGTTCGACCCGGAACTGTCCTCAAGAGCACTTGACTGTCCACGTGACCGAAAATGTAGTCTGAATAGGTTCATTAATGCTTTCTGTCGACATAGCTATGACTAAGCGTGGCTGAATTTATGACAAGGTTGAGCAAGCATGTTCTGACTCTCGCTAATTGTGAATGAAAGGATATTTTCTTTGTTCTTTTTCTTGTCTTATACCTTCGCATCGGATTAAACAAAAAATACTAATTCTTTTCTTTCTTATCTGCATACGTGTCCGGTTCTATAATCCTCCAACAAATCAGGTAATTAGTCATGAATGCAGACAAACGCCAACAGGCAGGATTTTACGTTGTTTTCAATCTCTAATCTTATTCCTTCCGAATAGTGTTGCAGGTTTCCTATCTCATTCGAAAGCAGGGCGTTCTTATGTGTCTCCTCGTTAATCGGAAGCGTGATACCTAAGAATGAATTGACATATATTCATATGGTTAAATATCTGAGTGTTCTCAAACTCAGAATATAACTTTGAGAGAGATTGACAGTGCTGCATCTTTCCAAGCTTCTTTGGGACAATAAAACATTGCCTTTACTTTGTTGCAGATGTTTCCAAAACGATTCAGCCAATCCATTATACAACCTATCTAGGTGAATTATCCGTAAGAAAAAAGAAGGATCGTTTATTTTTCTGACTGAGACCAGAACAAGATTAAGCTAGTGTGGGGTCCTTAACGTGTGTTATGGATGGGTCATGAATTATGAAAATACACATATATACTCAAACACACACAGTAGTTATTTGCTAAGAGATTAATCATTTCATTTGCTCCACAGCCAAATAATACGACAAATATATCTGACATTTCCGGAATAAAATTACTTGGTTTTCCTTTTCCAGATATTTGTGCAGTATGATTTCAGTCTCAAATACCTTAGTATATATCAAATGGATACTACACCCCCATTAATTATTGTATCAAAATATCAACTCAAATTAAAGGTGATAGTTGTCTAAAAATGCAAGCCTTAAACATCCAGTCGTTCATAAAAGTTGAAGGCAGTAGAGTACTCTGATGATAAAGCAAGTGCAAAATCACTGAATCAGAATTGATAGCTCGAAAGCATTTACCCTGAGGCCCTGGAAATTGCAGAACTTGCAGCATTTGATACTTTTGCTACGGAACAGTTCAAGATAGGGAAATGATTGCTCATATACAAACTGGATTAACTATATATACGTTGCTGGAATAAGCCAATCCGGTCGATATCAGCGACTATTTTTCTGGTGCCATTTTGTCCGAGAAAAAAAAAACTTCCTCTCATCATATTTCAAGGATCACCAGGATTTGGAAATAGAAAAAAATTCTAAAAGCGCCAGTCTGTCTTAGATTTTGCCAGCGTCTGCGACCAAGCATCTAAAATAAGATTCAAATTAGTAATGAGTACACTCTGATAGCGCCCATCTTGTCGGCACATAGAATTACATAACTACACAGACGAATACATACTGTACACTGATTATCTCTCAAAGAGGGAATTATGAGCGTAACCGGTCTCTCTCCGTCTCTCTTCTGACAGTTTTTACACACTAGTCCATACGCTTTCCATTAAAAAAAAAAGTATTTCAGTTCTGGCATAAATGAATGCTAACGAATGAAAAGTAGTATTCATAGTTATACTGAGAATGTTTGTAGTTCATTTGTTTGACATTCATGAATTTTTTAATTCTTCCACGTTCACTTGTCTCTTTTTTCCCCAATACTCTCTTCTCGTCTTCCAAGTCATTTCGCTGTTTTTCTAAGTTATCTGCTGAGTAATCTACATCCTACTCTTCTTCCGTCGTCATTTTCTCTCTTTTTTTTCTCTTTCGAGTTTCCTAGGTGTTTATATAAGTCTTCTATCAAGCGGCGGTGTAGTGCTTTGGGGGCTCACCAGAGAGCCTCTCAAACGTGTCTGTGAAAATAAAAGAAGTCTAAATGAATGAACAAGACAAGACGCATTTCCAATCCTCCATATTTGTTACTGTCCACCTTTGTTGATTTTTGCCACTTCCAAAGTAGCGTATAGATGCGAGAAAGGAGTACAATGTAGGATATCGTACAAGTAATAAGACGACCTATAGAAATGGGCAGGACTCTTAAAGAGATGAAGGAGACAACATATTGAGCAAAGGTCCAGTGATTGATGCGTTGCAGACAGTAAACATAGTAAGAAGAGACCAAGTTTGAGTTCCTGCAGGACATGACAGAGATCAGCGCAATCACGCTTGTCATGGAAAGAGACTCATAGGCCGATGATCTATAGAGGGTATACAGGGGAAGCCATGTTTTTCCTTTCAGTTCCGGTACCTTAAATACAAGCATGTCCTTTTTCATGTTCTCTCTCTCTTTGTTCTCTAATCCTTTCTCTAAGTCTTCTGCCAAATATTATTCTTTCTCCTTTTTCTCTCGACTTCTCTTTTTATTTCATATGCTTTTCTTTCTTTTCAGTATTCTGCCAAGTAAATTTCCAATTCTTTCTCGATTAACTTTTCTCAGATTTTGTTTTCTTTTTTTACATAAGTAGTTTTATCCTCTTAATTGCATTGTATTCGTTTTCCCCTTACTGTTTCCCTAGTTATATTTAACCAGTAACTTTTGCCGAGGTTTCTATGCTCTTCTTTTTGTCCTCTCATCCACCTTCTTTTCATTCCTCACAATCTTCTTTAAAACCTTTTCCTTCTTCGTGAGCTAATGAGGTTTCATACTTGACTGAAGTCTGTAATTTATTACGTAAATCACGGCAACCGTTCTCATTTTTTTCCGGTCGCCTCTTAGAAGTTTGACCTGTCTGATTATTCCAAAAAAGTATACGTTGTTTTGCAATCAATTTTGGAAGCATAGTGGTGCAATTAGATACAGAAATAGCTTATCACACAAACGAAGGACACAAGTGGACGTAACCCGCTGTGTATTTACGCATATGGACAGGCGGTAAGCAGGACAAAGGAATAATCAGACATACAAACAGGAGAGATAAGAAAAAAAATGAGTCGCAGTAACATAAAGCGATAGATATGGAAAGAAAGATCTGGAATTTTTCTAATTAAGGCTTCATAAAGAATTTACAGACAATGATACATTCAACTACATCGTCTAACATTGAAATATAATTAGGATATTGAATAAAATATCCCAGCAAAGATTGTGTTACATTGATGAATGATTTCAACAGATCATGTTCAGAGGTAGCAGAGAGATGAAAGAAATTTCAATTCATGCCTCATACCAACTCGATACCGACCCAACATGATTACAAGTTGAATTAAAGATAAATCGTGTGTGAATTGAATTGAATATCTATCCGATTCATTCCTTGAGTGAGAAGTGTCAGAGTAGAAATTTTTCGTGAGACAACCCGGTAGCCGATGTATAGTGGTTAATGCTGGTGGGGTTAGTGTTGTTTTTTTTTTTTCATTAGTGAAGGTTTGAAGCAAACGACTTTCCTGAAGGCACTGGAAATAAGAGTTGACTGTATCTGGAACGGCACCACTAGCACTATGGATGTTAAACCCAGATCATATTTGTTCCTCTCATAGATATATTTGCTACTTAACCATAGACTTATAATTGAACCGAATAAAGACCACTTCTCAAATTTTTTTGCTTGATCAAATCAGCAAACTCAGCTACACAATAAAGGGAAAACATTTGCAAACATGGAATGATATGTGATACCGCGCGAAGCCAAGATCGTGTAACTGTTTTATGACGAACAAAAGAACTTAACCCCGGATGATTGACAGGATACAAAAAAGTGCTTTCTCAAACTTGACCCGCAGACTAGAATAGCTTGCACAATGAACTTAATCTTTACCGGATGCTCAACTTTTCTGTGCTAAATTGAGCTAAATAAACATCTGCAATTGATGCATGTCGAAGAGCAATGAATGACAAACTAGACTCGAATAAAACTGAGTCAAACTTAGCCGGATTTAAGGGACATTGACGAATATTGCCCCAATGTTGAGATCTTGTGCTAAACAAGCCAATAATCCAGGATCAAAAGAATCTGCAGGATTGTTTTTCCTGTGAAGGTATTTGCGCAAAGTGTTGGAAACCCAGGAATGATCGAACATCATACTGTATCATAGTGTACAGGGCTTGCTTACTATTCACTGCCCAACGCTAGGACCCTATGCAAAAAGTATTGTAAGAGGTATTGAGATCCAAAATGACATAATCACCCCAATACATTAGGAAATATTGGAGAAGAAAACGTGCATCTATGTACCTTCACGGACGAATAATCATGAAAAGCAAAATAATTGCATATTTTCCGTTGTATAAAACGAACTTTGTGACCACAAGAGAGGGTTCCAAATTATCCAGTCTTAAGTACCGAAGTGCGTAAACTAATGTAACTTAGTAAGGTTTTAGAGTAGGCTGAATTAGCCATTATATCTCATGAGATTGCTTTTCATCATAAAATATGTTTGAATAGCGTAATATATCAAGATGTGTCTTATTTTAGTATATGTATTAATGTGCTTATGCGTACGTGTTGATATTCCTTTCTCTCTTCCTTCATTATTTGTAGCCTACTTTTTCGGATAACTTCCATGTCCTTCCATAATTAACTCCGTTGTAGAAGTTATCTTCCAGTTAGAGCCCCTGGCTCCGCTAGGACAGACTGTATAGCAAAGTCATTCTAGAAATGCCCCCAAACGATGCACTTATTCTAGCTTGTGAATCCAGAAAACAGATAGGTTTTTTTCCCAGCCGTCTGTGTGCAAGGATGTGTCGTTACGTGAGGAACAGCAAGTTATTTTGAGAGTTCCATGATCTGATTGCAAATGAATCATGAAGAAAATGAAGAGCAGGTCAAAGACACTTCGATAACTAATACCTAATCAACACGCAGAGAAAGTATTGTATGTCCTTGTCGATAAGAAGCCATACACACTTGTCTTTAACGTTCCGATGTGCCGAGAGATAAGGGAGAAACAAGAACGCAATAGAATCATTAAAAGAGATGGAGAAAAATAGCAGAAGAAAAAGGGAAACTCAAAAAACAAGAAATAAATGAATACAGAAGTCAGAGAGAGAGAGAGAGAGAGAGAGTGAGAGAGAGAGAGAGAGAGTGAGAGAAAAGTGTGAATAATACAATTAAAAAGAAAGAAAAGAGGAGAGGAAAAGGCGAAACAGATTCGATCTTACCTAATTTTCGTTTGTGAATACCGTTCGACAGGTTACATTGAATCAAACACGTCTCGAGTCAATTTGGAATTCTCTGTAAGAATAATTTATTCTAGATATATTCGACAAAGAAGAGTTGGAACAATAAGGAAACTTAACATCAAGATTGGAGGAATCCAATCAATTGGAATTGCCAATTCTCATTATATATTGAAGATGTTCAACAAGCTTAGTCAAAATAAACTCTAAACGCAATAGCCGCAGTCACGGTTGAAAATTAATTTTGAATGAGTGCCTTACCAGAGTAAAGTTGAAAGTCAGATGATATTAAGCAGAGATGATGTCATATTTGAATGTTGATAAAATATCGCTTTGAATCGTTCGGAAACTACACCAGATCAAAATATTATTATTATTATTATTATTATTATTATTATTATTATTATTATTATTATTATTATTATTATTATTATTATTATCAGCAGCAGCAGCAGCAGCAGCAGCAAACTGCTTTATCATTTAGACATCGAACAAATGCATGTGGATTAACGACGAGGAAGATGTCTAGGCACCTCTCAGCTTATCTTTACCTATGAGAACGCGACATGGTCCCACGGAAAATGAGGTATGCTTCTAATTTCTAATCTCCCCTGGCTTTTGCAGTGTTTGACTCCTGATAAATTTAATGCACGAAAAAAGTACTAGTTGTTTCCAATTGCAGCTTTTTAATGGTATAAATAAAATTTGTGGTCGAAAGTTGGCATACGGTTCAATGAGGCCATAGTTGAATCTAATGCCGAGTCATACAAAGTACTTCAAAACCTTCTGACTCTATGCTAATCACTCGGCACAACGATTGGGATTGACAAACTTCTGCCCGAGACTCTTGCTATCCTATCTCTTTCTCCATGAAAAAATAAAAGGGGCTAGAAGTCAACAGCAACTGACCTCTTCTCGAAGATATCTAGCCAGAGAAGGAGCCATTAAGAAGTAATAGCCTATATCGTGAATAATCAAGCTGGAGTATTTAAATTAACGATGATAGTAGGGATAAGAGATGACTGAGCTTACTCGTATGCGCGTTTGTGTGAGTGTGAGTGTGTGTTGATAATGACACATACGGATATATATGTATGTTTCTGTGAGTGTGAGGATCAACCGAAGGGTTTTATATATATATATATATATATATATATATATATATATATATATATATATATATGTACATATATATATATATATATTTATATATATATATATATATATATATATGTACATATATATATATAAATATATATATATATATATATATATATATATATATATATATATATATATATATAGGAAAGCACGCATTAAGAAACAGATGGTGGGTGCAGATCTTTTTTTAGATATATAAGGGATAGCCAGTAAGATAGATAGTTGGGTCTGGTTGTAAACCTCTGTGGACTACAGACATCGTTTTCCTCAGACTCAAAGATTTTCGACTATTGAATTAGAATCAAACTGTTTGTGTACATACAAAAGGTAGAAGGTTGCATTTTTATCTGCAGAAAGAATATTTCTGCTTGTTGAACCATCAAAAGAGAGACATGACAAGATAAAACACTTTACTATTATAAATGGACTCTTATTTCAAATTTGAAGCAAATTCACAGCTTACCTCCATTAGGTGCATTTTCCTTTTGCAGATTCGTCGTCATATTTCCTGGCGACTAGATCTGAAATCAATTCGTGGGGACCATGCAGCCAAGGTTTAGGAAATGGCAATCAGCCCCCTTTACGAAAGGAATTTAGAAAGACTCCCCCACACCATTGTCAAAAATGGACGAACAAGTCCAGCTATTGAACTACAAGGATGAGGAGTGAACGAAAATACATGCATACATATATGCATACAAGAAAGATAACAATATATCACGAAGAGAAATTTGAATACTGAACGGGCATACCTTACCTTGGAGTAATGATTGGCAAGCTAATTTTGAAGACGATTACTATTTTAATCAGATCGATTTTAGCTGGGTTATCACATCGTAGTTTTGTTTCTACTATCAGGTGTGTATTGAGGAAAGTTTGTATTTTCTATGGGCATCAAATATAAGCAAGCATACACTTCCCATTGGTAAAATCAAATGTTACTTCCTTTTCCTTTCATTTGGCCAAATGCAGTACTTGAATAAGCCACGTGAAAATGGAAGAATAACTATATTTGGTATAGTATTCCATTACTATGACTTTGTGCCTGATTAACATAAGCTTCCTACATGGGTTACACCTTTAAAGCTTAGATTAGCCTCCAAATCTTAATGTTGTCATGAAGTCCCATCTTTCTAGGTATCCCATATTTGCAGCCCTGTGCCAGAGTAAACTAAGCTTAGAGTAACTCCAGAGAAATGCTTAGCAACTTTTTTTGCAGACATTTTGCAGGTGCTGTGCGTTCGATCTCCACTTGACTTCCGACACTTAGTATAAAGATATCTTTTCTATCCCAAACCCTGCATACCCTCTGCCAGTGTGATGTATTCGATCCTCACAGGATACCCAACAATTATTACCTTGTGCTAGGCTAAAGTACTGATGTTGTGTAGTCTATGCAGATAAATAACTTGAGACCTGGACTTTCTGATATGAGGAATTCACAGCAGTTCTTATTGAATAATTTGCTCTAGTTTCTTGGTAAATATAATTTAGAAATATTAGCCATTTCTAAACAAGAAGTTAGGGGTTATCAGATATTACGTAGAAAGCAATGAACTGGTCGTGTATCTTTTTGGCCAGGAATGAAGTTCGATTAATCGCCTACTTTTGACATCAATACCTGCATTGCTCTTCCACAACTGACAATAACTTTTTCCTGATTTTCAATTCATTGCTGTAGCAAAATAATTGAGATGATTTAAAATGCATTCCTAGTAAAACCATAAGCAATATATTTACATTATACATGCGATAGCCCTGTTCTGTTAAAGCATTTGCATTAATATCTGACAACCCATCAATCATTTTCTTCCTAAATTTCAACGCATTTCTCTAGCAAAATCATTTACAATGGTTTTTTATAGTAAAGTCATTTCAACTGTTTTCGGTTTATACAAATGGTAAAACACTTTTGTACATTGCATCAATCTCCGACAACCTGATTCGATATTTTTAATTTCTTTCACGTTCCTCTTTCACAATTATATACAGATGCATTTTCTATTGTAAACTCATAAGTATTGCATCTGCATCAATGGAGAAGTAGCCATGTTCTGTCAGTAACACTTGCATTGATTCTTGACCGATAACAATTCCTCTCTCCCTGATTTTAACGCCCAACATGTAACTGAATGACGATACTTGCAAGGTAAAAATTGCAAGTCATCGAGAGTAAATATTTTGCCTTACTGCCTGAAAGATTTACCTAGTGAGTACAGAGACAGGAAAACGCTTACTGAAGGCGCAGTTGAGTAAGCAAAGTAAAATTAAATCAGTGGAAAGCTATGAGAAAAACCAAAACACTACCTCGGTATATTGAGTTCTAATCCAGTCGTCGCCAAAATTCGACTGCGATAATCATTTCATTCTTCTCTTAAGGCCAGTATAGGCTTCGTTATTCAATATTCAGCATGCAATCAAAATAGATCCTACCTGTGATATCATTTGTTGTATAAATGGCTAGTATTCAATTCTAACGATGGGGGATTCAATATGAACAACACTGCTCAAATGTTCTCGTACGTCAGTGTATGTGTACAAACTCAATCAATTTGTTATGCTATCAGGAGTTATTCCTCTCGCTTTTGAAACTACTCGTACGGATACGTGATAGATGCAATTACATCATTAAGGTCTTTGCATTCATTTGGTTCTGGGAAAACTAGGCGATTTGAATATTGTTGAAGGCTTCCGGTGTAGCTGCAGGTGGTACAGTACGATGTGTATATGAAACTAATTAACAGAAGTATCTGGGTGGAAAGATAGGAAAAGGAAAAGGTAATTTGCTATACGATTTAGTTTTTCCCATTACATTCTTACCTTGGAAACAGGTGCTAATCTTTGCTCGTACCCAGTTTGAAGAATGTTCTTTTTAGAAAGTGATTAAACATCACCCCATTAGATAGGCACCCACCCATGCTTTTTTATATGTTACATACATGAAGAACAGATCTTCACGTGTCTCTGTAAGTAATGTTGTATATATATATATATATATATGTCTCTCTCTCTCTCTCTCTCTCTCTCTCTCTCTCTCTCTCTCTCTCTGTGTTTGTGTGTGTTACCGTACGGTTATGAAACCAGCTATTTTGGGATATCCATGAGGATCCATGAAGATTCTTAGGAATTTGATTGAATCCCTCGTTTTCTAATCAGGATAATAATTAATAATCAACTTATGATACTCACCGTCACTATTGTGATGAGTTCACTCCTTACTGGAGATGCCCCACTGCCATGAATTTTTGTCAAACTCAGTAAATATCAAGCGTATTCCGGTTCAGTATTTACAGCGTATATACAGTTTGGTTTAACACAAATCCATAGTGTCAACATCCGGACGGTATCAATTTTGTCCTGTGGACCGTATTTTGTTACACAAGAGAATTTGATTCCCGATTGGTTGCTCAATGCAGTCTCCATGTGCAAGACTTAGTTAACATTAGTAAATTACCTTGTCCCGTATTCATTAGCAAATTATCACACAGGTCAGTTAAGTAGTGCAATGAGGTCGATCCCATGCGTGCAGTCTTGCTTTAGACAAAGCTAAGTTTCATAAATCATTTTGTGAGAGGATGTATATGTACACAAACACACACACACGCGCATAAATACATTCATGTATGCACATATAAATCCACATGAATAATAATGAGGGTATACCGAAGCACGAACCAAATTATCGGTGTAATGCACTCTATGCTATTAGGTACACTTCTACAATTCTGATATAGGTTAAAACTCGAGTGAGATTTGAACCAACATCGTTCATGGATGTTTTAAGTATCCAGATAAGCAGTATAGTTACATCGTAAAGAGAATGCTTCTAGTAAAACGTTTTTCCTTCTCAGGACTTAAAAAAGTGGATGGTTCGAAAGTGTTGTGGATTGAATGCAGTTGACATCGAAAGAGAGAGGTTATTTCTCAAACAACTATTTTATGTTCGTAAAATCGAAAATTACTTTTTTTTAATATGCAACTCAATTACTTGATGTAAACAATCGTGAAATACTCTTAATTAAAGGTTATATCTTGTTTTACAAGAAGTAAGCGCAGTCCAAAATTCAGAGGTCTCCATTCGCATAGAACCAAACGTTTTAAAGGCCCATTATGAGTGTCTCAAGGAACTATTCTTAAATGGAGATATATTTAAAATATAACTTATATATATATATATATATATATATATATATATATATATATATATATATATATATATATATATATATATACTTACAGAATAAATGTAGCAGAGACATTTCCAGTTAATCTCTTAACTACCCAAGAAAAATTTAATAATCTTTACTACCATATTTTACACCCGTAAAAGCTAGGTAAACCAAAATTACTTGCTTTCGAGAAAAGCTATAATTCCCGAGAATCAATAAACAACTACATTAAACGAACCAAATTGTTTTTTTCGTTTTTTTTTTCATCTAAATTAATTTCCCAAACATGTCTTATCGAATGGTAAAAATGCTCCTTTTCATTTTAAATATTTACCGAAATGTGGGGCAGTTCCGTGGCCAGTACATTAAATGAGCGCTACCTCGCTTCCAGCACGGTCGTC
Organism: Thysanoteuthis rhombus; assembly: GCA_963457665.1. NCBI lineage: Eukaryota > Metazoa > Mollusca > Cephalopoda > Oegopsida > Thysanoteuthidae > Thysanoteuthis > Thysanoteuthis major. The sequence continues at coordinate 14,820,977 of OY735210.1, forward strand.
ACTACATTGTAGATGAACAAAATAGCAATGTTTTGGGAATATTATACTCGTTATTGTGTTCAAGAAAAAAGAATAGCTGGATTTTGCAAATAAAAGTTTTGTGCAATATATGAAAAAGGTACAGCGGAATATCAAACGTGTCAAAAGTGGGTTGTGAAGTTTGGTTCAGGAGATTTATTGCTGAACGGTACTCCGTAGTTTGATATTGACAGCAATCAAATGGAGACATTACTAGGAAATAATCAACATCATTCGACGGAAAAAACAAAAAAACAAAAAAAACAAAACAAACAAAAACAACAAACGTCTCAAACACAAACAAAGCCGTTTTTATGTAGGCAATTTTCTACTTGGACATAATGTTCTGTTCTTTAAACAAATCGTGACGGGCGATAAAAAGTGGATACTTTACAACGACATGGGACACATAGGATCGTGGGCATGCGCAATAAAGCACCAAGCAATCTACCAGAAGTTGATCGCCTTTCAAAAAGGGCGGTAATGTGTACATGGTGGCATGGGAAATCAGCTCCTTCTGGTAGACCAAGCAATCAATTTGAACAAGTCGTCGTCGTCATCATCATCATCATCTGGAGCAGTCTTACAGCATGCGTTGATAGACAATCCTTACCCGAAACATCGTGTAGCCAGTACTTTCTTAACTCGTCTAATTCGTCACACTTTCGTCTAATTTTCTGTTGGTGTCAGTTTCGCATATGATCTCTTGGTGTCCCCGTCGTTAGCTGTGATATTCATCTAGGTGTCCGACATTCTTGCTACATGACCAGCCCATCGCCGTTTGAATTTTCTGATGGATTATATACCCCTGATTCTTTTTTTTCTCTAATATGGTTTGCTGCTTTGTGATGTCTCCAATCGATGTTGAGCATTATCATGTCCTGTGAGCGTTGCTTGGTTCTCAGTATGAGGACTAATCTTCTGGTTCAGTTCTCTATTCCAGCTCCCTCGATGACTATCTAGGGGGTGCATTGGTTGTATACTCCTCTTTTTAGGACTAACAGGGTTTTGAATGCAACACTTGACGAAAAAGCGTCCAGGATTACTTTAAGAGGATGAACATGATTCCAAAAAATGATAACGTTAGTCTGTATATTTCTTTGGTGACCAAGCAAACATTGTTACCATCTACCTGAGAGGTTTCAACTCCATTACTGTTATCACTAGACATTACACCTTTTGATTACCATTTATCCCGGGCTTCACAGGATATTCCTAATGAAAGTAGAAGTAAATTCCCTGAAAGATTGCAAAAGCACCTAAGGCAGTTCTTTACTCTGAAAGATAGGAAGTTCTCGGAGGATGGAATCGTAGGATACATGCGCACGTACGTTGGTATGCATACAAACACATACACGCACACACATGTGCACACCTGTTCATTTGTATACGTATACCTGTGTACTAACACATACACTCATATATATATATATATATATATATATATATATATATATATATATATATATATATATATATATGTACTTTGTATTTTCGCACAAACAAATCACGTGCATACATATATTAGCATTTTTTTAGAGACACAAAAATAAATACATAAGTGTGCAGGCAGATATTAAAGTTGACATCAGCAAATACCCAGAAGCTATAAATCACGAGAGTTTTATGTTCAATCAAAAAAGAAAAATTGTATGGCTTTACTGAGCGCTGAACGATAAATTTGTCGATTCTAGCACGTTTGTTTGGTTGAAAGTATAAAACTAAAAAAAGGAAAACCAAAACTAAATATATATATAAAAAAAAAATGATTTGTATACTAAGGATATGAGACTGTTCTCGTAATTATATTATTCCGAAGAAAATGCTTTCGTACACATTATTTATCATGAGCCGGTCTGTTGATTACAGTTGGTATAATAGTCCAGGCAAAAACCGAGGGTCGGAACAAGACTTAGAGATGTGAATACTAACTCAACATTTTTTTTATCTCACTACATTGTCAGTAGATTTCTGTACTTGTAGAATCCAAGGCACCCCATTGATATAAATTGCTTTCTTTCTTTAATGCATGATGTTTTTGTTCCACTAAATCACCAAAAGTTACACATCTAAGCTAAATAATTAATAGATAAGGTTTCAAATACTTAGGAAAAATCTTCAACTTATAGTGCCAGATGGATTATCAAAATTAGCCTTTTAACATCGGGTGCGCCTTTGTCTCGAAAATTACCAAGCGTGTAATTGAAATATTTTGTATCTAGCAATTACATGGCGATTATTAGTTTAATAAATATAAAACAAAATAAAGAGAGTTTACGTCTGATATTCTCCGATAGGGGATCATCAAGGTTCTTCTTGTTTCCCTGATCTTGATTAAAAACTGAAGAAGATTCTATAAAGAAACAGTGGTGTTATGTCCCCTACACACCAAAATGATTACATAAAACAATTCTTTGACTGCCGGAAAAGAGGACTTGACTACCCCATACCACTTCTTAAAACCAATACCGTAAAAAAAAGAGAACTGTCCCTAATCATTTTAAGAGGACAATACGTGAGGTCGACAAATTCTTCATGACTTTGTACAATTTGAATAACCTTTCCGAGTTCCCATGGGTAGATACAAAAATAGATTTAACTGACATCATTACATAGGGAAAGTCTCCCACCCAGATATAGATAGCAGGAGTGCTTTGAAAGGGTCCGTCATCTCGACATTTGGACTCCCCCAAAGAAACAGGAAAGACGTTGTGTTGAAGAAAAAAAGCAACGCAGATAATAACAACAGACCGAAAAGATCTAAGTAAAATAAAGTAAGGGTAACGATTCAAAATTATTTTTACGATCCTTACGCTTTCCTTTCAGCCTATTTTTCTTTTTCATCTTACAAGTGATAGTTGTAAACAAACATTTCGATCACAAACAAAATTTCTAGGCGACATCTGTTAATAATTTGTAAATAAATCTCTGTCAGGAAAAATATACGAATCAATGAAGAGAAAAAGTTGAATACAATCCAAAAAACGTATTACATTTTTCTCCCTCGGTAAATACTGTAAAAACAGTGGATTTTCTTCACGAATAAAAAAACATGGAAGATATATTTTCAAAAAAAATTCTCTTTACATAAAAAATTGAAACATGTTACAAGCAGGTTTTCCTGACCAGTAAACATCTTTGTCAGAAAAAAGAAGACTCAGACGTGTTCATAGATGTTGAAAGAAAAAAAGAATAAAGAAAAAGCATACAATGAATACATGCAACTCTGTCCATTAAATTGATTATTAATCTATTTATACGTTTCAAAATACCGATCACCGTGGCCAAGTTATAGAGTTTCACCCCCAGTTCGGTAGGTTGTGCGTTCAATCCATGGCTGGCAGTTCAAATATTTTAAAGATGGTGCTCAATGACCCTTGATCGAAGACTCAATATAAATAGTAGGGTTGAGGAAGTCTCGATATGAATGGGATCCATCCAGATATCTTGTCAACAACACACCCCTAATAGGTGCACCAACAAACCTGATTTACAGCATCTAAGACGATGCAAAATGCGTGGGTTAGGGTTGGCTATATATATATATATATATATATATATATATATATATATATATATATATATATATATATAACTCTTAAACTCGATCAATGATTGTGATACTGAGCCAAAGTACATTTTCGAACCCAAGATGCACCAGTAGAAATATACGTGTCATTGAAGACGGTGCTAGGACCTGATAATCTAGACTAAGTTATAGGACTAATCAACTAAAAGTATCTAAACCTTTGAGTTTTACTAAGTATCTAAACTTCTGATAGTAATAATCAAAAACATGATAAAGCATTTAACCGGCTCGGAATTCTTTTGCCATATCCAATCCATTGTTTTTAACATCTGCAATACAAGTTTTTAATTGTCAGATGTTAGTTGATATACGTTTATGTACTGATCACCATAAAGTGTTAGATTGCAGTTCGGTAAGCTCTGGTTCAGTCTTCCACTGAATCATACCGAAGCGCACAAAACAAGGATTGAGGAACCTCCACCAAGCTGCAGGGTTACGGTAGTGCACAGAATATGAGCAACCGTGTTTTGTTTGTAGCTGGATAGGTGACAATTGGGGAACACCAGGTATTGTGAGCAAAATAAAGTTTTGACCGGCCTTACAAACCAAAAGTTGGTCTTACTAAAAATTATCCGTGTGTATACACAATACCCTTGGCGAAAATGTAAGCTGAGATACATACAGTGTCCGTTAGGGTTAATGGAACCCTTGAATGTTTTTTGTATAATCCTTACAACATCTTGAAGAATAAATAGAAATCTCCTAAATTCTCATAATCGGGATATTTTTCACTGGATTACAACGGATTTTACAAATACATCATTTTTTCAGCTTAGTAGTAATATCAAAGGAGAAATAGAAAAATACAACCTGGACAATGATTTTGGCACCTTTCCTTTTCTTTGTTTGCTACCCACTTTGGGAACACTGACCGCCCTCAAAGATATCTTGAAGCCATCAAAAACTACGATCTTCCTTGTTCTGATTTCTTTCTATGTGGCTTTTGTCTAAAATAAGTTTAGTTGATATTGTCAACAAAAATTCCATCAGAAATACGTCTGTAGATAACTACTCATTCCAACAAGAGTTTATAGATGACAATTGAAATGGTGTACCGATCACTGAAGCCAAATGACTTAAAGCTCGCCAACGATTTGGTAGGTTGTGGTTCAATCCAACGCCGATTCATATTGAAGAATTGAAAAAACAAACAAACAAAGAACAAACAAACAAAAACCCTAGTACTCAACGCCTTGCGGCAAAGCCTTCACCACAAGAACCAGGATTGAGGAACCCCATCCGAGGCTAAAGGGTAACGGCCAAATCACATTGAATAAACCAGTTCTCTAAGATCACCTGAATTGAGCGATTTCAAGCCTAGTCAGTACCTAGGTAGAAGGCCATTGAGGAATAACGGGTGCGGTAGACAAAACAGAACTTCGACAATTGACCGTGTGCACTAAACACTGAGACAACGTCGATGTGTGTACTGAAAAGGCAGAGAGAATATTAGGAGTGTATACTCGGAGAGTGGTGATACATACATGCCGAAAAGGTGAAAAGAAGATCATCTCCCTTTCTCTCAGAAGTGTATCAATTCAAGCTTTAAATTCAAATTATCACCTCAAGTCTTGGAAGATCTTTTAATGTCATGCCATTAACAATGAAAAAAATCGATGCAGACAAAGCCAATAGATTTCACCGAACCCAAGGATGAAGTTTTGAAGTTCGATTTTATAAGAGAGTTCAAAAGTTGGGTTTGTCATGGCTTTTGGGATAATCAAGAACTGCAATATCGATCAACCCTTTCAGGCAGAAAATAAATACTCGAGACCTTTTGTCTTTTTTTTTTCTCTCACAAAAGCAAGTACAACAAAACTAAACCAAAAAAGGTTAAGACTGTTGAATGTAATTTTTTATGTGTTTTAAATCTTTCTACGAATTCTGGCATGTTTGCAAAGCCGTGACACATAAAAGCGAGAACTTCTTGCTGAAAATCAATGCAAGCTTTTCGACTAATGTTTGTTTAACAACATTTACAAAAATAAATCACTTCAAGCAGACGCATGCTTTGTTTTAATCTCAACATGTTTTTACTGTTGTCGATTGTAAATCTATCGTTAAACATGCTATATTTGCTTGTATCTAAAACTTTATATACAGGTTTGGAAACAGGTATTTTGAAGCCAAATAAAAGAAACATCTTACCAACGTTTACCAATTTTAACAGAAAATAGGAAAATTTTTAACACAAAAATATACATTAATACCAACTGTTAGTGAAAGAATGTTTCTTTCTTGCGAATTTTAATTTGGGGAAACCATGTTAAAACATTGCTTAACAAATATTCGATTGAATTGTAGAGTACAAGTACAGACATCCCAAACTTTACGAATACCATTTTGTTTATATGAAAGACTGCCAGCTGGTTTATCTATATACTGTATTTTTGAGCAACCCTGGTTTACCCCGATTAATTTTGCGCATCTGATGATTAGCTTTGTCATCCTGGTATCAGACAGCCCCAGGAGTTTGTATGTATCCTTTTTGAGGTTCCAGAAATGCCAAAATTTTTCCCATAAAAATAATGATAACTGTTCCCTTATGTCACTTCGACTTACGAAAGTTTCCGTAGAACGGCTTTAGTTTCAATTATGGGAGAGCTATTTTGCTTTTGGTATTTCATCAAAAGTTCTGGCTTGTTAGGGAAAGAGGTATTTATCGTTATACATCCCTTCAGTCAGTTTCGAATAAATCAAAGAATTTCTTATCGGACAATATCGTAGTAATAATTTGAATATCACATACAGCAGATCGAACAGTTTTCCCTAATAATCAATCTCTATCTGAACGACATGGTCCAATGGTGAAGTGCTTGCTTCTGTTCGAGTAAGCCGTGTTTCAGTACACTGACATGTCTTACCAAAGACTTTAAAACAGTACCCAATGGTTTGTTTAGCACAAAAGATTGGAGTAAGACACTTCTCCCCAACGCTACGGGTTTGCAGCCAAATCATATTGGATACACTGGTTCTCGGAGAGAGAGATCCAAGTTGAGCAACGACGAGCAAGGTTAGTAACCAGATAGGTGACTGTTCGTTAATACTGGGGTGCGTAAGCAGAACGAAGTACCGCAAAATCTAGCAAAGTAGATATGGGTCTAACAATCATTCGTATGCATTCATCGATGAACAATGATACATACATACTTGAAGCGACATAAAAGCCATCTGCGCCGCAAACAGTATTGTGGAGGCGAGTTGGAATTTTGCCGTGGTTGTTTATAATCCCTTCTACCTTATACCCACGGGATAGGCTTGAATCTTGATCTCTTGAGCAAGGCAAAGGATGTTAGCTACCATGTGAACATCTAACTCACGCCTGTAGACATAGTGTGCGATGCTAACTTACTAACATAGCAATAAACCAGGTATCATCACCATCATCATCATCATCATCAGTCTTTTATCGTCCGTCGTTGGGCATAGACCTTCCCTAGGATTCAAACCAGGTTTATCCATTATTTAACTTAGTCTGGCACAACGCCCCAGTAGTGGGCAACGGATGAGTATCGAAGTAACTGAAGTGGCGAATCGTTCTGTGAGATATGTCTGCTAATCAGCACGTTATGGTATTTACTATTGATAAGCATAGCTTAGTACGGAACAGAATCGAATGGGATTGAGATTATATTAGGCCATACTTGTAACTTTACAGGGCTTGCCTGACTTGAAACTCAGCATTCTGATTTACAGCTTTTACTTTTGGCTCGGACATCAACCTGTACCACTGGTCAGGCAGGGAAAGTTTTATGAAAGCATTTCAAATAAAGTAAAATAATATATATATATATATATATATATATATATATATATATATATATATATATATATATATATATATATATATGGCAAAAATGGACGAAGTTTGAGTAAAGAATTCAATAAGAAATGAAGGAATGAAAAGACATAAAGAGAGATAGAAATAGAAGAAGGCATAGAGGAATATGGAATGGAAGAAAGAGAAAAGGATGTGTTAGGAATGAAGAGAATAGAAATGCAAGAGGACAGAAAGGTAAGGAGTAAAGGGATGGGAAGAAAGAAAAGGAGGCAGAAAAAAGGGAAAGAAAGAAAGACAAAAAGAGAAGAAAGGAGATAAAAAGGGAGAAAAAGAAAGAGGAAAGAAAGAAAGGAAGAAAGGAAGAAATTTAAGGATCAACGTGTTGGCGATTTGAGAAAGCTACAGAAACATTGACCTGGGAATAACAATAAAAAAAGGAAGGGAAAAAGGAAGGTAGAAAGAAAGAGAAGAAGAAATAAACAAACAAAGAAAGCAAAAAATTAAATCCACGTTCGTTTTCCGGGTATGAAATTATGGAGAGAGTACAAAACATTTTGAAAAGAGTGACAGAGTAGCAAGAGGAAAGACACTGGATTGAGGAAGAAAAAAAGTGTAGGTTTCATTTAAGGATTTCAAATTAACAAAACCAGTGATATAGGATAGAGAGGTTGAAAAACTGAATGAAGTTTAGAAAGAAAGATAAGGCAAAACAGAAAGGAAGGAAAACAAAGGAATTAAATGAAGAAAAGGAAGATGAGACGAACGTGAGAAATAAGATGATTCAAGCAAAGGAAAGAGGTTTTTAAAGAATTAAAGGAAGGTAAAAAGAGAGAGACTGACATAGAGGGGGAGAAAGAGACGAAGATCGAACAGGAAAGACAAGAAGAGAATCGAAATATGAGAGAATATACCTCGAAAACAGCAATATATAACTCACATATATACGAGCCCAACACCATCCTCTCTCTACATTGCAACAAATCTTCCCATTTTTGTTAACATCATAAATGAAAAAAAAAACTGATAAAAAGGAGAAAAAAATGTAGTGACCGGCACAGATTCTAAGTTGTTTGAATTGTTCGATTTGTACGGTTGGCGCCGGTTTTCTCGCTGGCCCGAAGTTGGAGCGTGAACTAACAAGGCACAGACCGTGTTTTCCGCAAGGGTAGGATGCGTACAGGAAATGGTGGCAGCGGTGGATGAAGGGTGGATATTGACCACCCCCTTCTGACTGGGCCGCTGACGAGAACCAATTTTTGTGTCTTGATGATTATGTTACAGACCCTTGTCATGGCAATCGCTGTGTTGTCTTCGCTTGTTGATTGGAAGTGGCGAAATAAAACATTCAGAATGCTCCTTGTAGCAGGTTTATTTATAACACATTCAGTCCCCACCCAATCCTATTACCCTACACGCATACACACACTCCAAGCATGATATTGCTTGAATAGGTAGAAAAGTATGAATACAGTTCGTGTAAAATGTATCCGATACATGTTTATTTCAACGTACTTATAAGATTTCAAAATTGAGTGAAATTGGACCAAAAAAATGTTAAATTCTTGCGCATAACTTTTCATGGTTCAATCTTGTTTTGATATCTCTTTCATTCTTTTTTGTTCTAAAAATCTTTAATCCAAATTCTCTCAATTTTGAAGCTGTATAAAGATTTCAGAATGAATCTTTTGAAATGTATAAATGTATAGAAACACTCATATTAAAAGAATATCGGTGGAACGAAGTATTAGATATATTAATTATTATACAGCACATTTGTAAACATGAATTAATGTACACATGGGCAAGTGTTCAAACACACACATCCACATTTATATAAAGTCTCATATGAGAGGCATCATCCGCCTGAATCGTAATTATTAGCTGAATTTCAAATTAAAACTTTCACTGCATGATATTTGATCTTCTTGGTTAATATTTACCACTGAATTAGGTCCATTGACCAGGAAGGATACTACGCTGGAATATAAGCATTTATTCGGCAAAATAAATGTCTTTTTCATCATTAAGCGACAGCCATTGATAGAATAGAAACAAAGTCGTTTATATAAGCGCAGGTCACGGTATCAAACAATTGTTATCTCCCTTGAATCCCATTCTTTGGGATTATCTGAAATTAAATGTAAAATTTCCAAATTGGCAACATTGAAGGGAAATAGACGGGATACTTCGAAGATGCATTTATCTATCCCTTCGAAACATTCCATTTTGACACGACCTCTTCCTAAGTAATATCAAAAGAAAAAAGTAAAGTAGTTGAGATAAATGAGAAAAAAAAGGGAAGTAGGATTGGTCAGGCCAGTCAATCAGTAAAAACCGTCACGAGACCTATGTCTTTCCTACGAGTTGGGGATGATCGATTAAAACGCTGGAGAAAAGGGCGATCAATGAATACTTCTTCTCGCTTTTGTCGTGCGGTAAGATAGCGTACTCAAACTAGGAAGTAATATCGTGTAAGCTTGCAGATTAAATTGAAATCCCTCCCCTTTAAAAACGTATTCATTCCAGATAAATAAAAGGCATTGAAAATTTCACCCCTTTAGCTCCTCTGATGCTTCTTGTAAGTGTGATAAATACATGGCCAGCCAAAAGGACCATTGCAAAAACTGAGAGATCAAAGATGATTGAGGAATATGACAGTTTGAAATCATGTATACCTGTCATAGTAGTAATTTCATAAAATCCAAAGTGATTTTGTGAAGTCCCTAGTTCCATAATCAGTGTAGTTGTATGTAGACTGTTAATGCTGAAGCAGTATATACTTGATATTCACCAAGTTTACCTGAGTTTGGTACAGAGCACTACTTGTGGAGGATCGAACCCATTTGATTGATTGTGAAACTAGGGATTTAATGAAAGAGGGAAAGAGAGAGAGAGAGTGAAAATAGAATGGGAAAGCGGGAATAGCACAAAGAGTGAGAAACAGAAAATGATGAATAAACCATGGAGGAAGAGAGAGAGGGGGTGAAAGTGGGGGAGCATTAACTAGAACGAGAGAATTAGAGAGAGAGAGAGAGAAAGAGAGAGAGAGAGAAGCGAAAAAGATATTGTGAAAAATGCTCTAGCCTTACACTGGCAAACATTTAGATTCGATCGAAGTAGCAAAATTCAGAAATAGAAGCTTCAAGTGAAAAAAATATTCTGAATTAACCTCCAGACTAAGATAAAAAAGACCAAAAAACTTCCAAAATTTGGCATGAATCATACAAATTTAAAAAAAAACAACAAAAAAAAACAAAAAAAATAAAAATAAAAAAACAAAAAAATAAAATAAAACGAAACCCAAACGGGAAAAACACTTGAAAAACATTGAAAAAAAAAATGGGGGGAAGAAACATGGCGACGTTGAAGAAAATCGATCTCCCGGGGAAAAAAATAAAAAGTCGATGAAGATTTTTACCGTTAGGCGATTAGGCTTCTCTCTCTCTCTAATTTGAAACTCCAAAACAGATAAATGCGTGAAGATGATCTTTGGTGTTGAAACCTTTACTTAGGGGAATGTGTCCTGTTTTGAATTTCAGTCATTCAGTGAATCCTTACAATTTGCCAGATTTGGGCAAATTGATAAAAATGATGATCTACATGTTTGCTATAAGTACGTTACCATCTGAAAACATTTATCATTCATTCATTCATTTTTTGTCGCTTGCAACCAGGCCAGTCGGACAGTTCATGTCTGGGTAGGTAAAGTAAGGGCTTAAGCTATCGTTACAAGGCAAAGTGTACAGATCAGTCTCCCCTCCACTGAAGCATTACAAGGGATCACCATAACAGGCTCTGTACATGATCCTCAGGTGCTCAAGATACCTATTATTCCATTTAGGTACTGAACAGGCTCAACATCAGCGATTGTACAAAAACTGGAGTATGGAAAGTGATTCGGTGGTTACATAACCTTCAACGAGAGTGAAACAATTCGTTTCATGTAATGAAAAAGTTTATCTGTTTTTTTTTTCAACACACTCAATTGAAAATATCACACATCGTTCGAGTCATTTTGTGGGTTGAATCGTAACGTTCCTCCTATTTGTGTCAGTATTCGGTGTTCATGTCCTGGTAAAAACTTGGATTTTAGAGGCATATTTTCACAGCAAGCAAGCTGCGACTACTTAAAATATTGGCACAAACCATCTACCTACGTTTTTTTTTTTCTGTTTTACCTTTTGTCGTGCAGAACAAGCAACGTTTGGTAGCAGTAATACATTGGATGTATAACAATGGAATATCCCGAAAGAGTCTCCAAATTATTTCGTATTTCTCTTCAAAGTCAATACGTGTAAGTTTAGGGAATATATTTTTTGTATTACTTTGGACATCTTTCTAAAATAGTCCCATGATAGAACTCTGTTTGATTTCCATTTATTCCTGATGATATTTTTGAAACTACACAAACCATTCTAATGTTCCAATAATCGTGACCAGCGACGTCGTGTGGTTATGTAGGGATTTATAACTATTGATATCCTTTTCTTTGTTGTTTCGATCACTATGTTTCGAACGCTGTATTTGACTGGGTATTTCAATATTTCCAGTAGTTATGAGGTTAAGTATCGCTATTAATTTGTTTTACGGATCGGTATATGTGTTGTTATTTTTGTTATTGTTCAATTTACAGTGTTTCCGATGATGGATTCTCCGACCATTTGTTTTGAATGAAATGCTAGTAAATCTTCTAAGAATGTTGAACTAACCAGTATTGAGGAAAACGTGGAAATCAATTTTTCTACGGAGGATTTTGGAGGGATGATAGAAACTATCGCTGTCAAACAGTGACGGTCAGGATAGGTTTAGGGTCGGCATCCTATTATCCCAGGAGACAATAAAGCGTGCACTAGGGATTAGCCCGATGCTTGAACAGCAGTGCTTGCTGTGGCTACACGATCCAATTTCCGAACGACGAACTCTGATGCAGCTTTCAAGGGTGCAATTTGTGTTCAGCTCAGTAGGCGTTATCACCGTGCTCTGCTCTCTCAACATCGTCCACTCTTCCCATTGGTTCTGTCTCCTCGTACGTCTGGATACCTGTCTCTTGGTCTTGACTCAATGTACTACGATTGGCGGCCTTAGTCTCACAACCTACCGGTTGGATGTTTACGAACGTCTATATAGCGAAGGAAAAGGCTCTTCAGCTGGTCTTGGAATCAGAGACAAGTTTACCGTACAACACATACTTGTCAGTCCTGTATGAGGACAGGATTATGTAGATGGAACATAAAAAATGGGATCCCTAATGATTGCCGATCAGAACAAATGCGTCACGACCAATTATATCGAAGTGAAAATAAACGATCCAAGGAACCCCCCCCCCACCAAAAAAAACAAACAAACAAATTAATGCCACATCTCTGGAAATAAAGAGTTGGCAAACTATATCATGTCAATGAAAAAGTAATATAAAAAAGGAATGAGAAGTATAAAAACAGGCACAAGTCGAAACAGTCAAGAACTGGAAATCATGTAAACAACCATGCAAATAGATAGTATTAGCACGAGCAAGAGACAGTCAGACTAATAAAAAGATTGAGATAGTCTTACATCAAAATCGGACACTCCACCCAGATGTGATAATCATAAACCAGCAAAAAAAGACTTTCCGTGTGGTAGCCATAGTTGTTCCTGACGACCACAAATTTAAACAAAAAATGGGTAAATAGCGAGTCCTCAACCGGGATCTAACAAAAATGCAGAACATGAAGGTTAATTAAAGTCATGCCAGTAATCGTTGGCGCACTTGAAACCATAATAATAATATAAAAATACAAACTTGAAATTGGAAAAAATTCTGATCATCCAGATTATGAGAGCCATGGAGTCTGTGTGGATACAATGAAAAGTGCAGGAAAATTGAGGAGACTTGCTGTCACAATTTTCACGCTCACCAAGAAAAAAGAAAGTATTACAAATACATAGAATTTAATGAAACGATATTACGACAAGAAACAGAAACCAATTATCTTACGGAGGCCTATTGACCTTCTAAGCATTAGGTTTTGCCTCTAGGGCTCCCATATAATGTTGTTTGCTGGTTGAGAGAAGGTCAATGCTTTTTAGATTGGTTGTCAAGAGGACGACAAGATCGTTAAACGAGTGGACTGGTCGGCTTTTAATGCTGACGTGACAACATATCTACTTCAGACATTAATGAAAGACTAAAAGGTCAAAGTATCGGTTTACTCTCTCTCTCTCTTTAACTCTCTCTAACTCTCTCGCTGTCTCTTTCAATGCCTCTCTATTTAGTTCATTTCCTTCATCTACACAGGCTTCCCTTGATATGGTTTGATGTAGTGCGGCTCGTGGTATAAGCATGGTGGGTCATGGACCTCAACACTTTTGCCAATATTGACGCAGAATTGTCCGGAAAAATGCGAATAAAAAGAGAGTTTTACCAAAAGATTTCAGTAATTTAAAGTATTACGTTTCCTCAATTTGCAAAACATAATAAGACGGCATTTTGCAGGTAATTTCCTTGAAATTGTGATGAAAACAACGCAATCTTTCACCGATTAACATGTTTCGTTACTTGTAACTGACTTTTGGCTATTCGTGATTAAGTTTTAACGCAGTTGTCTTGAGGATTATTTCCCCAATAAATGTATGAATAATATTATTATTGCATTGAATGAATTGAATTGTTAAATTGTTTTATTTGTGCAACGTTTTCAAAATCGATCGGACGAGTGTGTAAAACATGGGAGGTTTGTATGGAATTGAAGTCTTTTTTCCTTTTTTGTTAAAAAAAAGTATATATCACCTAATTACATGGAGAAGAAAATCCTAAATTCATGTTAGGGTTAAGGAGAGTTACCTCGATTTTACAGGTGGAAACTAATATTTTTTTTATCTTTCTTCGTGTCTCACTGTCTGCTTGTCTAGAATATAATGGACGTTGATACAAAAACATGAATATACACGTTATATTATATGCACAACATATGCGGCATCAGTATAGAGATATACATCAGTATATCTATATATTTGTAGAGATATTGAACAGTTTTTATACACCGAACATTGATTAACATTAATTCTACCATTTATGGTCATTAATACGGAAAAAACAACAACAGCAATAAAAAAAACAGGTCTGGTTATATATATATCACCGAAAAAGGATGGACGAAATAAGTGCCGCCGGTAATGAAAAAGGACAAATAACTGCTTTCAGCAGCTGTTTAGCTCAATGATAAGAGCATCATTACGGCGAAGCTGCAACCCTAGCGGTGGCAAGTTCGATCTCCACAGCAACCCCATTTTTTTAATTGTATATTCAATTCATATTTTCTAAATTGAGCGGTTCATTAACAGTGCATTGACGGAACATCATTTGGGGAAAGTTTCTATTTAATATCACGCAATCCATAACTAATTATGTTGTACCAAAATGCGTCCATTTCTTTTTATTTATTTATATTTTCACACACGCATATATATATATATATATATATATTATGTCATCCACAGACAGCTGTTTTGTTGAATTGTTAACTCTTCAATGTGGCTATAGACAATTCATGATCCCATCCAGTACCACAAGGAAAGATCGAAACCTTAGCTTCAGACCCGGAGGCTGGTATCTTCCCTCGACTCTACGGCACTGGACGGTCAGTGAAGTTAAATTAAAGCAATATATTTATTCATCGTATAAATTCCTCATCCACCAGAGTGCTTCATTTCATGTTGGAAGAGCATTGAATAAGCTTACAATGAAGGAGTTACCTCACTTAGAGAATGCTCAACCATGAAAAAGGGAGCGTTAATTATTGTTTTAAAGCAAATGCGATGGTGACAGAATTCTGACCAAGAATATCGGATATTCGTACATCCCTATTCGAAACTCAATTTGATTTTAATATTTTTTTTTTTTTCAAAAAAAGCTCCATTCAAGGCTGTGTGAGTTTTTTTTATAGGGATCTTGAAACAAACTCCTCAATTTATCCAATTTCTTTTGCGACATTTTTTCAATATATATTCATGGAATGATATTTTTCATTTCCCAGTCCCTCTCACACATATGTATATAGACAGTATGAGTAACCGTCAACGGAAACTGTCTCAAAAAGTGTCAGCATGCTTTTTTTTCCAGTTGTCAAGTTGTTTTGGTTGGTTATGTACGTATGTCTGTATCATGTATGTGATCTGCAACTGTTGAACTGAAAATATAAATATTCATTCCAAATCATTTCAAGTGGCAATGTATTGTATTTTTAACCATCCTTTCAAAGGTCTTTAGTGGATGTCCTGTTCATAATTCAATTGTTTGCTTGATTGATCCCTGAGTTTGTGTCCATACTTGTTTTGTGAAAACTCAGTTTCATGTAATGGTCATAGCCCAACAGAAGGCAACAAACTTAACTTATCCATACTTTTTACAATTTTCCCAATTGATCACCTAAATATAGCTGACTGAAGACGTTGGTCTTGCAATTGTTTCTATTGAGTGTCTAATCAGACCTGTATCAACTTAAATCCATATTCAGCCAAACACGTTTGTAGAAATGCACCTAGAAAGGGTTTACGATGAATATGTTTTCTACTGTTCATTGATCGAGTGACTCCCAGCTTTTTTCACAATTTCTTATCGGTGAAAATTGTGCCATTTTACCTTTTCATTGCACCTTGCTTTTTTTATGCTTCCACATTGTTTTCCCCTGTTCAATTCCCTTTGCAACAGTTTTTTTCTCGATGCTCTGAATAAATCTTTCACATCTAAAACTTATGAAGTCTGCTAAGTTACATCGATCACCAGTCCAGTAGACAAATGGTTCGATCTGTCCAACCAAAAACTTTGAAAATGATACTCAATACCTTTCAGGACAAGAGTTAAAGTTGTGGAATATCTCTATAAGGTTAATGGGGGTTACTGTCAAGCCTGTAGTGAACGTTAATGACGATTGCCAGTATATAAATATCAACCCGTGACATCGTTGATGAGGGTATGAGTGACAAAAGTTTCGTGTACAGTAAAAAAAAAAAAAAAAGACTTGATAAAACGAACGACTACAATATCTTGTTCTTTTGAATCATTTTAGGGAAATTTCAGAAGCGTATTTGAAGTTTTAATCGGCTCCTCATTGTGTCATTTACAGGTCTTAGGGACAATTCTGAATGTAATGAAAGGGCAGAACATGAACTTACAAAAACGAACGTTGGTCGGCGATCAAACATAAATGAATATGATAACAACTTGTGATGAGAATGTATTAAACATGGGAATCTCGGGCAACTCGTGGCTAGATGCAAGCAAGCCTTCAGCTGTGTTTATTGGAATTCCTAATTGAAGTTACAGGCGTTGAACATGTAACGAAACTAAATCTCAAGCAACAGCTAATTGGGCTTATGGACCTTTGATGGGTAGTTCTTCAACATGTGCGTATTTCACTGACTAGGCAGCATTAAACAATCTCTTGTTCAACTCCATGTAACAACCCATCTTAGGTCAGCAGTTTATGTTGAATATATTGATGATTTTCACAGATCATTCATTGAATCGGAATGGGTCTTTCGATGGAGTAGTCAGAAACCATCCAATATACAACATGATTGGCTTCAAATAATTAAGTTGTACGATAACATTGGAAATATAACAGCTGGAGGCTTGGGTATAACATTTACTGACTGGCCACTATTTGTGATTCAGCTTTTCAACTGTATCAACCTTAATGCGTAGGGCCATTTAGAATATAGCAGTAATTACATATTTCATTTAACGAAAACTTATTTCATTCAACAGAAACTTTCAGTTTGTCTTGATATCTATGGATCAAAAAAGCGTAGTGGATTTTTGGCATGAGTGTCAAGTGAGCACATGCAGTCTCAGACTCCCTGCACCGATTATGCTTTCGTCTATTAGATAAGAAAGAATAAACTGAGCTTTTCACCAAGGAGCAATGATTGAACAAGCTAATCTTATTACTGTTGTCAGTTCGGTCTGCACTTCTCCACACCTGAGACTTGTTACTGGTTTACATACATGTTATGTTTAATTCAAATAACACTGATGATCATAGACTGTCGAATAGAAACTGAAATTGTACCCCTTGCCGTGGAGCGATTCCGAGCAAGCTGTTACTACTCTAGCGAGTTCGATCATCATTTAGTGTCAATTTTTTGTGCTGAATTTAGCTGAGCTTAACAAACATCATAAACATCAAATAAACGTTGGGCTACACATGAACTTCAGTGAAATAAAAATCATGTACAAATATCTCTTTGAGAATGGGAGCTAAACTGTCAAAATCGAAGATGAAAAACTGGGGAGAGTAGACCACTACATCTATCTAGGACAACAAATCTCTATGAAACCCTCGAAAGAGGAAGAAATCAAGCGAAGAATCACCCTACGATGGCAGACATTTGGTAAAGCAAGCTCAACCATCTAAATCGTCGATCCCGATAATCTTAAAAAGAAGAATGCATCCTCTCAATAGTCACTTATGGAGCTGAAACATGGAACCTAACCAAGAGACGGACTTGCAAACTGAGCATGCAACGTGTGCATGTAAGAACCATGCTCAACATCACATAGAGAGATCACAAAATAGCTCAGTATATCAGGAAGAAAATGGCCATGCTGCAGAAATGACCGATAACTAATTGACATCACGACTCACAACATGGATCCCCTGAGATCATACTCGAAACTGAGGCTGACAGAATACCAGGTGGAAAAATGAACTTGACAAATTAAGGAAATACTTGTTCCTCGACGCCCATGATAGAGGATTGTGGCAAATCCTAGGGAAGAACTATGTCCAACAACAGACGTTAAAAGACTGATGGTGATGACGAATAAACATCAAATAATATGTATTTCAACTAACAATCACGAACAGGTAATGTGGTTAGCAAGGTATGTCTTGATTAAAATCCCCAAGTTATGGAGTTGTGCTGATATTGTCTTCATCATCATAGTTTAGCACCCGTTGTTGGAATACACTTTTGACAAATTTTGCAAGACCTCTCTATAATTGGCAACGCAAGACCAGTAATTTCTGAACTTTGTCGTGCTCTCTTATTTTTTGTCAACCACAGTTCTGCATATGATCTATAGGCATTTACGTTGTGAGACGTGATGTCCAGTGGTTATCTGACATTCTTGTAACAGGGCAAGCCCATTGGTATTTGCAATTTTTTGATGATGTACCAGACACCTGTCTGCCAATTAATATATTGTGATGTCCTTAATTCTCCCCCTGTGTTGTTGGGTATCGTAATTATATGTGCACATTCCCCGTTGTATGGCCCTCAGTCTGATGTTAAATCTTTCTGTTAGATTCCATGTTTCAGCTCCATAGCAGACCATTGGGAGGATTCATTGGTTGTATACCATTTTCTTTAAGACTATAGGGATTTTCTAGTTCTTGGAGATTGAGCTTATTCTACTGACAGCCGCTAGCCAAGAGGGATTATTCGTCCATTTAATTCACCTTTTGAGGATTTCATGGAGTTGCATCGTCCAAGGTAGATGTAGTTGTATACTTTCTCAACTTCTGCATTTTTGATTTTAATTGTTGTGTCTTTGGTCTTTGCACTACACTTGTTTTACTGAAATTCATGTGAAGATCAGTTTTCTTGCTTTCTTCACTAAGTTCACCAAGCATCATGAAGATACTCTGCAAAAAGGACAATAGTAATTTTGATATATTCGACAGCGTAGTTTGACAAGCAAAATACTCGTCGATAATTAATTTGCTCGAATGAAAAGGGAAAGATACCTCAACTGACTACAAAGTCTGCTTGGATGGATTCTGAGTTTAGTGGGTATTAGTTGGGGCAATTCGACGTTAGACCTTGCAGATTCAAAGATGAAGAGAAACAGTCTTCAGTCAGCTAGAAACAGGGTATGGTAGGTGAACATTGCTAGAAAGATGAAGTGTATGGAATGAGGACGATCAGATTGAACGGAGACACCCTATCTGTCGTTATACCTCTCATTCTATTTCTAACTAACATCCCAAATGGAGCAAAATATATTTTACGTGCAATGTTTCACCATTATGAAAAAGATAATTCCGTCCAACTAAAAAATAAGAAGTTGCATCGGTTCATGATAAGGGTTACAAAGAAGCAGCTCCTGAATCAATATGTTAGTTTAGGATGATGAAGATAGTGATGATGTATGAATTCGGTTAGTATTATATTGTTGTTTATCAAATTTATCGTTTATTATATTAACTAATCTTACCATGCATTTTTGGAAGTATCATATTCTGAACGAAAAGAAAGATCCAAATAATTCATCAACAAACTCGCTTCAGTAATTGAATAACCGTACTATCAAAATTTGAAGTCATGCAAAAAAATTCAAACAACTAAAGAATGTGTTCAGAAAATTCCATTATGACATCTCTGGAATTTACCACTGAAAAATATCTCAAATAGAATAAATAATATCTAAAAAACAACAGAAGTCTAGGGAATTTTGATATTATCGATAAAATGATCAAAATAAGAGCCTCAAAAGGTAAAAAGAGTCCCCCACCAAAAAAACAAAAACAAAACAAATCAAAACAATATTTTGAAGAGGTCTAATGGAGTATTAGTGCCAATTTTCAAGTCTGTAGACAAAACAGTACGACAAGGATCACTAGACGACACAAACACATGCACCCATGGAAAGGGATAAAACCCTTCACCACTTTTGATGGTTACGGTTCTCCAACACGTTCCAATTATCTGCCCTCGTCGTGATAAAATGGTGAATGGGCTTATACCGTGTTTCTGTTTTCAATTTGACCCTTATTGAGTGCTAAGCCTGCAAATTCTAAATAACAGGTCTAAGAAATAAACAAAAAGCAATTTCAAATACCGTAATTATGGTCTTAAATTCGTAGATGATTCGAGAGCAACAATAACTTTCAGTCCTGTGCTCAACAATTCATTTCTGTATAAATTCTTTCAATGCAGAAATAGAGAAAAGGCAATTTCACGTTTATCCCATAATTTACTAAGTGACTTCTGATCTGTAATAATCTCATCATGGTTTGATGAAGTATTGTAACAAAATACACTTTTTAAAAAATTTACTTGATTTTAACTTAATCCTAGTCTTTAGCTGTGAAGTAAAAATAACTAAAAATTAAGTTGGAGGTAAAGACTAGACACAATTGAAAGAATATAATTGACTCCTGATCTTTTTGAAAGCTTTTAGACCTTTATGCTTAAGGTCACGAAACATGCTTCAAAATCAAATTCGATTGAATTAGTGATGAAACTACAGCTGGATGTAAAAATGAGCTCATTTCAGTATGGAAAACCATGTATTAAATGAAATTTGCACATATCTCAAAATTTTTCTCCAAATGTTTGATATATATTTTAAAACATCATTTGTTCAACTTTAAATAACGTATGAAATAAAAAATAGCTACACAATTTTTACATATTCAGACGAAGAGTAAAGATCAATTAAAACAATGCATATATCGAAAAACTATCCAATTTAAGATAATTATCTTCATAGCGCTCCGAAGTGGCACCTTACCGTGGAATGAAGGTGGACAAATTAGTGTAGTTCGATGTATGCCTTTGTAACATAACTAAGTTAAACTTAGTAAATGCCTTTGAAGGTTTACTAAGGCTGCAATAATGAGTATGAAACTATTCTAATCGAATTGATGGGTAATAAATAGTTCATTCGATTTTTTGATTAACAGGTCATGCAATCAATGTCTCTTGGCGTGTGTGTTGTGGATGATCGATTAAAACATTGGAAAAAAGGGGTGATCAATAAATCAATTACTCTTCTCGCCTTTTTGGGGAATGATTATCAAAAGTTTCTTAATAAAAAAGCAAAAAACAAAAACAAAACAGGTGCAAAAAACATGGATTATAGACCTGCATTGAAACCTGGATCCGTAAAGAAAACATACTCTGGGTGGGGTTGGGTTGGAAAACAAAGAAAAAACCCTATTTTTTTTAGACATATTAAGGAGTGAATCTTCAATTTTTGAGCCCTCTAGCTACACCTTTGCGGTCAGTACACGTAATACATATATAGCGAGCGGAGCAGCAAGCCAGAGCAGCAAAAAAACTGAGAGAAACTCAGGTTGGCGACTGTTTCAGTTGACAATATCTAATAATAAGAAGACATTTGAAAAAAAAATGAATTCGACATCAACTTTATCGAACAAAATATTTATTATTTTATTCCACTATCTTCTGACTTTCTCAGGCAACTTCATGATTCCATTTTCTCAGAACATTCATCTTTCACAGCAGGGAATTCAATTTTGTAAAGACAAGAATCAATTGGAATGTGAATGTGCAATTATCCGCCTGAGGGTTCATGCAAAACTCATCTTGAATGTTTCAAAGTAAACTACACGCACTACGAGTCGCAAAAAGCTTTCCAATATTACTCTGATAGACGGTGCAGTGCAGGCGAGTAACGGTGCGGAGAACGGGCAGAGTTAACCGAGTTCGAACGCCGACTAGGACAGTTTGTGTTCAGTTGTCAATAATGCCATGAAACCATCTCCCCCTCTGCTATTCTAAAAAATAGTGTAGAATCGAGTGAATGACATGAATTCGTGGTATTATCACATCTAGTTCTTGCAGAAACAACCGAAGCCGTAGCCAGCGTTAGGGCATGGCGCTCTTCCTATCTATAACACAGCACATTCGACGAGGGTATAAATGGAGAACGCTGATGCATACATACATACTATAAAGCTACTGACAATGAATTTTTTGGCGCTTGGATAATAAGATACAAAAGCTCAATTTAAAAGGAAAAAAAGCTTGATAGAACAAACGAATACGTTGTAGCATCTTTTATACAATTTTAATGAATTCTTATAAGTGGTTTTGAAGTTATACTCAGATCTTTATTGCTTCATTTGTAGGCCTTAAAAACTATCTTGAATCTTGGGATTTGGGTCTGACTTGAACTTAAATAAACAACAACAGCAAAAAAAAGTCAACGATCGAATAGTTGTATTTCTCGAACATGGTATATATAGAGACAGAAATGGATCTATTTTGAGAATCCAAAGCTGTGCAGTTCGATGGAAGCAATCCTCAAGCTGGGTTTAGTAGAATTAAAAAGTAATTCATTATCACAGATTGCTGAAACTTGTAGAAATCGTTCTCGTGCATCCTTATGGAGAGCATTAGGTCCGTTTGAATGTTATGTAACAGAACTGGTACTTTTCTGAGATTTGAAGTTAGCTTGCGATTTTGCTGCATGAGTGATTCCGTATCAAATCACTTGGTTCAACGCATGCTCCGTGGATATGGTATGCACAGCATTAAAAATCTGTGACTTGGGCTAAATTTCTCTGCAGAATTTACAAATGTAATCAGATCAAGTGTGTCTTGCATACCTTCCCACTCACAAGACTGAAAATATATAAAAATTCCGAACGTAAAAAGACAATGCCTACTTGAGAGATTTCGCTTGAACAATATACAAATTAAGCACACGGTTTTTTCCTATTATATATAACGTATTAGGTAGGAGGCAGGTAGTTACCATAGGAGTGTGTCAAAATTGTTTTAAATGTGCTCACTTTTCGGGAATCCTCAAAATTGCCTATTTTCATCTCCTCATTTGAATATGTGGGCAGTTTGTACCCCCCCAACATTATTAAATAGGATTACTGCATATGCATGGCTTGAAATTCAATAAATGCCAGGA
Source organism: Thysanoteuthis rhombus (assembly GCA_963457665.1). Taxonomy (NCBI): domain Eukaryota; kingdom Metazoa; phylum Mollusca; class Cephalopoda; order Oegopsida; family Thysanoteuthidae; genus Thysanoteuthis; species Thysanoteuthis major. The sequence continues at coordinate 14,844,023 of OY735210.1, forward strand.
AAAAATGCTATGAGTACTTTACCTTACATATTTTAGTGATGCTCTCAAAATGGATGTCATCATTACATGTTTGGGATTTCTGGTTGTACTCAGAGCCTTGTGAGATGGAAAGTATATGGAGCATATGATCTGATTACATTAATTCTACAGAAGAAAAAAAAACAGTTAAAAGCCGTACACATCGAGGAGCTATAAATGACAGACAGGTTTGTTCGGCTAAATGCATGAAATTTAGTAAAATTACTTTTGCTTTTCCAATTCAAATCTATCAGGAATACATCTCTTTTAATTCTCCATACATTTGGTATAGGAGTATTTGCGATTTATTTTCTCGGGGAAATCTGTGTGGGCGACCAGGGGAAACTTCCTTTATTCAGATGATTTCATATTGAATGACATGCTTGGCAACGCCCGTTCTTGAGCTGCACATTTAAGACAGCAACAGCATTTTGAGCTTCTAAAGCTGTCATTGGACGTTCCTCCACATACAGCGTATGTTACAGACCAGTCCTTTCTAGACAATCACTTGTTTCACTCCACATAACATCCTTTCTTTGATTGACTGTTCTGATATGTTGAATATATGGATAATTTCCTTAAATAATCAATTCTATCAAATTCGTAATAGTTCTTCCGTTGGAAATATAACATCAGAAGACTTGGACATATCATATACCCATTGGCCACCTTTGTTAATTCTACTCATTCACACCGTTTTCAATACAGCTGTAATAAGATGATTCACTCGACAAAAAACTTTTAGTTCATGGGGTCGGAACAGGATGCTGAGGATTCATGGCATGAATGTTCAGTGAGTATGTGCAGTCCCCAACTTCCTCTACCGATCATGTTTTCAGACACAACCATTGCGTTAGATCGTCCATCGAATAACAAGTTCGAATTGGGCGTTTCACTGTATCTAGATAAATTCAGTTAACATCCATGATTCTAGTTAGTCTGACTTGATTTTGATTTAATCTAATTTTATAGTTGTGAAATAAAACCAACTAAAAATTGAGATGAAGGTAAAAACTAGTTAAAATGAAAGAAAAATCTCGCCTTCCGATCTTTTTGAAACTTTTCAAACATTCGTGCTCAAGTCATACTAAAGCATGCTTCGAAATCGAATTTAATCATATTGAAAACACAAGTACTGCTGGGTGTAAAAAATAAGATTATTCCAGCGTGGAAAACCATACATAAAATGAAGTTTGAACATATCTTAACAGTCTAGATATTTAGAGAGTCCCTAAAATATATATTCTAAACATCATTTGGGTTTATTCAACTTCAATGGTAACTTATGAAATAAAAAAATAACCACCCAATTTAAATAAGGAGGATGAAAACGACTTGATTTTAGATTTGTTTATACTTGTCTGGTATGCTTGTCTCCTGGTCACATTTAGAGGGCTTCAACCTTCAAGATTTTCATGAGTACTAATGAGTAACGTATATATATTTTTTGTTTGTTTTGTTCTTTCTTAAGAGAGCTCTTTTGGTGGCCCAAGGTTATTTGGGACTGAAAATGCCCAGATCTTGCGCTGGTATCTCTTCCATAACTCTAGATGATATATTTCTTTCTTTTTAAAATCTTTTGAGATAATCTGTTCTGATTTATGCATACGGTACGGTGATTCATTTATGCAGGGTATAGATACATTTTCTGACTTTTCCAAGCAACTTCATGATTCCATCCTCTCAGAACATTCATCTTTCTCTGGAAGGAATCCATTTTTCTATAGACAGGAATAAATAGGAATGTGAATGTGCAAATATCCGCCTGGAGGTTCATGCAGAACTAATCTTGAATGTTTCAAAATAAACCTTATGCATTTTGAGTCTCAAAAGCCTTTCGCTCTATCAGGATAGGCTCTGTGGTGGAGCGAGTAACGGCACGAAGAATGGACACGGCAAGCTGAGTTCAAGCTCCCATTGGGGCAGTATGTATTCATCATCATCAACATTAGCCTTAGCGGTCTGACGTTGGAGAAAGACCATCCCTAGGATTCGCCAGACACCTCTATCATGGAAGTCGTGGAGTACCCGATGGACTCAATTTCAGCACACCATCTTTTATTTACCTTGGCATAGCTCCAGAGATCTACATTTTGAGTTGTGATGTCCATCGGTTTCTGACATTTTTGCAGCATGACCTGCCCATTGTCATTTGAGTTTTTTAAAAGATTCTATGATATCCCTGACTCCTGTTTTCTTTCTTTAATATGCGGCTCTATTTTGTGGTATGTTTATGTGATGTTAAGCAAAATTCTCTCACACGCACGTTGCATGGTTCCCAGTATGAACGTCAATCTTTTGTTTAGGTTTCATATTCAAGCTCCATAGGCGACTATCTGGAGGATGCATTGGTTGTAGACCCTCTTTTTCTACACTATTTTCTTGGTCTTGAAAGTTGACCTTTATCTATCAGAAACTTGACATCCTAGATTGATTCTTTGCTTTATTTCTTCTTCATTTGTGGGTTTCATAATGATTCGTTGTCTTAGGTAGATATAGTTGTCTACTCGTTTCAAGTTTGCTTTTTTGATTTTTATTATGTGTCTTTGTCCTCAACATGTTTGTTATGCATTACTTTTGTTTTACTGAATTTCATGTGTAGTCCAGCTTTCTTGGTCTTTTTGGCATTACTTTACTTGTCATCAGAAAAGCTGAGGTTTGATATTCGCCGTAAATACAGATTGCTCTATTTCCCCAATCCAAGTTCTGGAAATCATCTCTTGGCCGGCTGTGAAGTTTTGGGATAAGCAGGTATCACCATGTCTTACTTCTTTTTAGAGTTGAAAGGGTTGAGTTTTTAGGAATCCTCATAAATGAACTACTGTGTCGGTAGAGATGTTGCAAGACTCTGACATATACAGTGTCTACGCCTCGCTGTATGATGGCATCTGCTTGAGTCAAACACCTTTTTAAATTCGGCAAATCCTACAGCATGTTGCATTTTACATTCTGCTGTTTCTTTTTCCCTGTTGATTTACTGAACGCCGATAGACAGTGGTTGATTATCTTCTTCCTGCGTACAACTTGTTTAGTGTTTGGTTTTCATCTAACGTTTTGGTGATTCGGTTTGGGATCCTTTTGCTTGAAAGTTCGTAGAGACTGTTGAGAAGGCTTATTAACCTGTACTTGTTTAGTTTTTTCGGGTTATCTTCGAGTTGTTTCACTTCCCACGGAGTAACCTCTGGGAATTTTATGACTGGTTACTCGTATCTTATATATCCTGTTTGTTGTCTTGTGCCCTTCGTTTGGAGGGAAAGAGTTTTTTTTATGTGGAATTCTTAGGTGCGTTTGGCTATTCAATCTTCATCTGTTGTTAGATCTTCATTTCTCCAAACACACTAGAGCTTTTATAATAGATTTAAAGCCACATGTTCCTTTCAAGAATGATTTGATGACTGATGTTGTGTATATTCTTTAATCCTTTCTTAAACATGGTTACTTCAATCATTACTCTCATTGTTGTCGGTGTTGGATTCTGCGTTTTCCATGAGATTCTTGGTTTCTTCTGAGAGTTTACTGATGGTTTGATTACTCTTTGGCACAAACATATTGGCAGCGTCTATCAGAGGTCGTTATCCTGCTGGTAAACGCGTTAATGTTCCCTTCTAGTTCGTTGAGGAGTTCATGCCTACTTTCCAGTCCAAGCTTGAATAGTCGAGTGAATTCTTTTTGTTCGGTAAATGGTTGCTGTTTTGTGAAAAACAATGTCCTGTGCTCGTTCTTGGTATTACATTAAATTTTACGTCTTGTCATTCTGTGGTCGCTCCCTACATCGACTTGATTCAGAACCAGAATGCCTTCCACTATGTCGCCTTTGTCTTCTAAGATGTAGCCGATATCGTTTTTGATCTCGTGATTTGGGATCTTCCAAATCCATTTACTTTGGGGTTTCTTATTTCTTCGTTCATTTTGAAGCTGTTTGCTGTTACAGAATTGACAAAATCGTCATTTCTTTCATTTTGTGCTTTGTATCCAATCTTCCCGATGCTAATTCCATATCCCTGTCCAACCCGGGCATTTAACTCTCCCATGATGATGTTGAAGTATGTTTTGGAATCTTCAAGTACGGAGTCATCGTCTATTTCTCCCTTTGCTGACTGTGAAACGGGAGCTTTAATTCTTCGAAAGTTGCACAGAGACACTGGCTACTCTGTCAGAGACAGGTTTGAATCCTACAACGTTGTTTTTGAGTTCTTTATGGATAAGAAAGCCAACCCTACTTTGTTTTTCTTTTCAATTTCCTGTGGCTGTAAATATGTAAATTCTTTTGCTCAATCAGTTACCCTCCGGGATGACACTAATACCTCTGAGGAAAGCATGAATCCAGCTATGGGTAAAAATAGCACAGGATGAAGTGAGTGATAGCACTTCGGGAAATCATCACAGCTACATCTAGTTCACGTATCGAGAAACGGCCGGAATAGCAGTAATAGGATATGTGCAGGAAAAAGTAGGGCAGTTGAAGCCATAGCCAGCGTTTTTTCCCTTCTTAACAAATTACTTACAAGTATTGATATTCTGAAGTAAACGTGGAGTAATCATCTAGATGAACGAATAATTATTGATCTGATAGTTATCGTTATAAAGTTCCTCAGCTGAGCGTTTCCCCGACTCGTGTTATTGCGCAGTAATTCGTCCCACGCAACGTCAATGGCACTGTAGCCCTCTTTACATTGATGTCTTATCTTTCTTTTGTCAACGCTTTAGCGAGTTTCGTGCGATCAATTCGACTTTTATGTCCGCCTTCTTCCCACCGTTCTTCGTTTTTATGCAATGCTTTGCACTTGGCTAAGAGTTTTGATGCCTCTTTTGTTATTCGCGAACAACGCTTGCGCAATCCATCGACGTACACCGCCGTTACTTGTCTGATGCTCACCCGGCGCCATCCTGGGCGTGTTGGAACTCTTTGAAGGGATACAGAGGGGAGAGAAGGATTGATTTGCCCGAAATCTTTACACGGATAAAAACAAAAAAAGTTCGGGTTTCCAATATATATATATATATATATATATATATATATATATATATATATATATATATATAGTCTTGATCAATCGACAATGCACAGCACAAAACGCGCAGAATCCAACTTGAAAAGTAATATTGCTGTCCGTCTTCCGTAGCAATAGAAAAATCAATTCCCTGAACTTTCCGCACCGTTTACCCAAATTTGGAAGGGCATTTGACCTCCCTTACCCTACTCATCCGTACACGTCCGGGTGCCACTGCTGCATCATGATCGTTTCTTTCTGATTCCCGACAACTGGCTCTCCGCCTCTCTGCACTAGTTATTCAAAGAATTTGCACTCTTTGAAATATTTTTTCTAGTTTTGGTGATATATATTTGATTTGCAAATCTTCAGAACAGAAAAATAGTTTTGGAATAGGAAAACAAGGAAGGCTGCATTGTATAATTTTTCTGTGAGATTCAAATTATTGGCTTTCTTCCATGAAATCAACTGCTATAAATGAAATTTGAAAGCAAACTTGCCACTAACATATATATATATATATATATATATATGTATATCACCAACTAATTTGCTCTCATATTCTGTATATTCAAGAAATATATAGATATTTCCAATGATAAGTATAATTATAATTTTGAAATTTGATTCCTATCAAATAAAGCATGAACAGTGTATTGTTAAGTCAAAACAAAGCCATATTTAGTAATTACTGATAATTCGAAAGGAAAACTTCTGTGGTATTTCATACCTGATTTCTAAGTTTCTCTCACTCCCACCCTTATCTCTCAATATATATGTATATATATATATATATATATATATATGTATATATATATATATATATATATATATATATATATATATATATATATATATATATATACTGCGTGCAGGAAAGATAGAATGAATAGTGTGACTGATCTTTGATAACATAATCATTATATGTTGCAATAAATTATTATATATGTTGTGATATGATTGATAAAGGGTAAGATTAATGGTTACATTTGATCTTCTGCAAGTCATAAGGCCTTCTCAGTTCAACCGAAACGATCCTGGTAACGTTTTCCCTGCGCTAAGTTGAGAATGTTGGTTAGGTTAGTTCCATGTCCAACTAGGGCACACCAGGGCTGATTAAAATTCCTACAACTGTCTCACAAGGTTAACATCACAATACAAAAACTGATATATATATATATATATATATATATATATATATATATATAGTGCATCAAAAATGTTCAAATTCAAGTGAAATTCAATCTCATTACCTAATAAATTCGTTCCTGTGTGTGCTTTTCTAGGATAATTTCATAAGCACCTCTCAATGGTTAAAGGTTGTGCAGTTATCTAAACGTAATTTCAATCATTGAAGATCTCTGTGACCACTAGACCTAAAACTCGTTGATAATCGTGGAATTATTCTAGCATGAACTAGAAAGTTTAGGAGGCCGAGAACATGGGTGTTAAATGACCAATCGTGAAGCAAAACCCATGGGGAAACCCAATTCAGTAAATGGTTAGTCTGAAATAGGGGTTCGAATACATAAAGAGACCATGAGACAAACAATTGAGGAATCAGTAAAAGATTGCAGCATCCAGTTCTGAAAATGATATTCACAAAACAAACTGGAATTTGCAAAACTTCATCAGATGCATAATGAGAAGAGGCAGAGGTTAGCTTCACTATAAAAAAATGACGAAAAGAAATTCAACCTGTATGGCCAAGATACCCACAAGTAAAACTGGCATGACTTACTACTGCCTAAAAAAAAAAAAATCAGAGTGGGATGGTCAAAATGATAGGCTTATGATTCGTTGAGATGACACTCCACTTCGTTGACTGGTTGCTGAACGCGATATGATATATTGATATGCTGAGAAATGTGAATATGGTGGCTGGAAATCTCCTTTTTGGCAGCCCACAGTTCCACTGAGAAGAAAAATGCATTTATCCAGTGTGAAAAATCCAGGCAATGATTTCTTCAAGTGCAAAGTATAAAGCTTTTTATTGATAAGGTCAACAGTCCGGATCTCAACATCATTGAACATGTATATAATCGTTGAGAACGAATTCTTTCGAAAGTTGGAGGCAATTTTATGTTGACTGCGAACGTTCACCCATACAAACTTCCCCAACGTAAATTTCACAACAGTAAATTCCATCAGAGTTAATTGCCCACGAGTACTTAAGCATAACCTGTACGCATCGTAACCAATATAAAAGGAGTCTCCGTATAAAGTTATTTCTTGAAATTAATTCTGAAGAACGTGAACCATGAATATATGGATTGTGACAATCCTTATTTTCTTATATTTCTCAAATCGTTTGTTACCAAGGAGTTTAAATGGAAAGCGTTCATTTTCAGATCATTCCAACTCATTTTTCACTGTTTATATGAATATGTAATGCTATTTTAATCTGTTTGTCGGAAATGAAATGCACAGAACATGAGCTCAAATGTTTGGCTTAAAGTGTTCAAAGTCGGATATTTTGCAAGTTATGAATTCTAATGGTTGTGCAACATTGTATTAACAATAACATTTTTCTACGGATAATCATATCAAATTTTTAATAAAGCTATAAAATTAGCTATGAGTCCAAAGTTTCGTGGAACTTGTTGATTAACCCATTGATATATCTGATATGAAACGTTGATTTTAAGAAGCCAGTTTTCCAATAAATCAAAAGATAAATCTCGGTTGACAAATTGCACTTACTAAGGTAAACAGTCTTACATGAACGAGATTCAACGGAACTATTTCAGTATATATATATGTATGTATAGGTGGGATATATATATATATATATATATATATATATATATATATATATATGTACATATATATATATATATATATATATATATATATATATATATATATATATATATATATATGGATAGATATATATTGCTTCCCAAACAAATAAATCAAGTCAATAACATATATGAATAAGGGAAATATACATACACAGCCCCATATATACACAACAATACACACACACACCCACACACACACACACACATATATATATATATATATATTTAAGTGTGCATATGTGTAAATAAGAAGTCTGTTTAAAGAGAAGCCACATTTGTCATCGTTGAAGAGATTTTGCATTTTATGGAAGGACGCAAGTATGAAAAAAAAATTCGATGGGAAAGCAAATAACACGAAGAAAATGCCTGTTCAGTGTTAAACCGATTATCTGGCGCGGGCTTTCATGCAGCAAAAATAACGCCAGATGACAATGATGTATTTAATTTCATGAGGCAGTCACCTTGAAGGTTGAATGCTCTTGCCTTGAAAAGAATGGTGTAAACATCCATAGGATTCACTGGCTTGATGTCACGGAAAGATATTCATCACTTTTTCTGTTCTGTACATACGGAATTTGCTGTTTGAAGTGGAGTACAAACACTTTATGCCCACAAAAAATATTAGAATTGAATAGAAATGATAATAATAATATACACATGATTGATGCCTTTGAAAAGTATTCAGCCGGAATTGGCATCTTAACTTAGAAAGCCGATTCATTAATATATATATATATATATATATATATATATATATATATATATATATATATATATATAATTTGATTTTTGAACTAAGACCTACTTAATGCTTTGATTCATACACGTTTGTTGTATACTTTATCATTGTTTTTATGTATATATATGTATATATATATATATATATATATATATATATATATATATATATATATATATATATATATATATATACAAATATTCGAACTCTGCCCATCTGTTTGTTCAACTTTGTAGGATACAATTTGACAAGAAAGAAACTGAAGTTTTGCATAGCAGTACCTCTTTTTTCACGGTGCATCACATAGGATGGATAATTCTCTAAAGGTTTTACTGTTATGTTCTATAGACAATGTAAATATAATGCTACATTGGACCTTGAATTCCCGTTTGATTTAACCGGAATTTAATTCTGCATCTACATAGCTAAAATATGGCATAAGGTATATCCTCTCACAGCCAAGGTCATGGGTGATGTGAGGTTGGCGTAGGATGTCATTCAAGGATATCAGCGGCCATTTCCAGTCATTTCTATCCAATTGAAATTAAATTACATTATACTATATAGAAATTTGTTTTGAAATGATCACTCATTATAACATGGTGAATATACCATTGGGCCTAGACACCGTAAATGGGATAGACAATTGAAGAAAACTAGACTGTTGCTTGAAATGCTGATACATTTTAAAAAATGCATAATATAACGCAATTTATAATCATCCTGTTTGATCATATATCTATTTTTCGATATATATATATATATATATATATATATATATATATATATATATATATATATATATATATATATATATATATATATATATATATATATATATATATATATATATATATTGGTATTAAAAAGGAACATGAAATGTTTATATACAAATTGCATCCATTTTAGAACAAGCATTATTCCATATTGCATCTTTTGCTGAACAATATTATCATTTTATCTGAGAATCGCTTGAGCAACTTTTTCCATTCATTGACTTTATTCCCAAAATTGTATCTCTTTTCGTAAGAATATTTGATCAAGTCGTTGGAATTAGTAAGACTTTTAGACGATTCGAAAAATTATTAGAAATCCTGATCCCTTTGAAACCTATCAGTTTGACCGCAATGGAATTATGGCAAAAATTAAAGAATATGTCAACAAAAGTTAAAATAGAACATAATAAATGAATGGTGCATATCAAGATAAATCAATTTATATTGATGTTAGGGGTGAGGTAACCAAAATAGATGGATTCAGTCATTGTCAGTGTGGAAGATCATTATATTGACTGAAACCAGGGGGAAGGAGAACATTTGTCTCTGGTTCATAGATAGTCGAGTGGGATCGGAGATCGAACATAAAATGCAATGTAATAAATAATGGAATTGCCTTTTGAGCTGTTACTATCCACAAAGTTGTTGCGTTTCAACCATGTATATAAGGATACTTTATTTGATAATCGAATGTGTTAATAAAATAACTGACTGAAGCTTGATGGTAAACGACGAGGAATAATAATTTTAAGGTTAGTGGAAAAATTGTCAAATTCTTCTGTTAGATTTGTTCGTAGAGAATCAACTTGAAGAGGTTTCTCTGAGTAATTGGTATTCTCAAAGATGATATCATCAGTTGGTTTGCTTGTAGTTTGAGATGAAAACCGACACAACGGGTTTAATATTCACATAGGTAAAAATTCAATAGAAATGACACAAACAGCAAGTCCTGACTGTTGTTTTACTTATTCATCTGTCATCGTTAAATGTTTTTTTGGGTGGCATCGAAGGTATGTGGGCCCCGTTTCTAAAAATAGATGATTTATAGTATAGAATATTATCAATATACAATATACGAAATACTCAATATATATATATATATATATGAAAGAAAACAATGATAGAATATACAACAAGAGTATGCATACGTATCAAAATGTCAAGTAGAAATTAATCACAAAATTCTATTCCGATTCAAAGCACTTTTTAGCAAGATTACCAATTTTGATATCATGACTTGAATGACCACCGTGGCCCAGTGATGTACTGCTCGCTTCGTATTTGTTAACTTATATGTTCAATCAATGATGACGTAATACTAAAAAAATGATAAAAAATAAGGACATAACCGTCAAAATCGAAGAAGCAAAACTAGGGAAAGTAAACCACTACATCTACCTTGGACGACGAATTTCTATGAAATCCACAACAGAAGAAGAAAGGATGGTAAGCCTTCAGCAGAGTAAGCTCAGCTTTCGAAAACAAGATCCCAATAATCCTAAAAAGAAGAGTCTACAACCAATGAATTCTCCCAATGGTCACTTATGAGGCTGAATCATGGAACCTAACCCAGAGACAAACCTACAAAATGAGAAGCATGCGGCGAGTGCGCGAGAGAATCATGCTCAATCTCACATTACTCTTGAGACCTCAAGATAGCGCAGTATATCAGGGAAAAAAATAGAGGGCAAGACATCATAGAATCCATTAGAAAACTTAACTCGCAATGGGCTGGTCATGCTGCAAGAATGAAAGACAACGGATGGACTCACAAAAAGGATCCCCAGAAACCATATGCGAAACCAAGGCTGACAACGTACAAGATGGAGAGATAAACTAGACAGATTTAGAAAATACTGCCCTCCCTTCCATGATAGATAAAAGTGACTGATCCTGGGGAAGGTCCCTGTCCAACGATCGACGTAAGAAGACTGATGATGATGATGATGATGATGATGATGATGATGATGATGATGATGATGCTGCTGCTGCTGATGAATACTCCGCTGCAAAGGATGAAGCATCAGACCGAGGAAGTTTGAAGGGGTAAGGTAGGGGGGATGAAACCGCACCCAGCAGTGAGTTACTGGACTACGGACCTGAACGATATCCAGAAAGTATCCGGCTGTTTTGAATTAGTTGAGAATCAGTTGCGCAGTTTTGATGTAAATTGACAATCAATAATTAAGGCATCTTATTGTGCATTTGTGAACTGGGATTAATCATTTGCTACTCAGTGTGCATGTGTACTGTGTGACCATGGCATTCACAATGATCGAAAAAAACATTTCCACGGATCTAGCGGCCAGCGAAGATATTTCAGATCGTGTACAACATGACAAAGCAGCTGATGGCAATCACGAAAGAGAACTTCTCAGACTGTTTCGAAAAGAGGGGGGGAGCATGGGAAGATTGTGAAAGATCATCGCAATAGGTATAGTTTCAAATGGAATACGGTTCAGTGGTGCAAAGTCAGCTATTTTCTTGCTAATAATAAATACTTCACGAGCTGACATCGTCCACTGGGTTGGCAATCTGCATACAGATCTAAGTAATGAATCAAAGGTATTATTTTCGTGGTTTTTGGATGAAAGGATATCATATACGAATCGTTAGTTAGATGCGTGATGCAAGGAGTATTATTCCTACTTTATAAATCACTGCTACCATTTGATTAAGCCAATCTTTTAGTTTTGGTTACAAGATTCCAGGGCTTTTCAAGTCTTAGCCGGAATTCAAATCAGAGAATGACTGCTCTTCTATTTTTGCTTGATCCTGAATCAGTTGCAAATTTTAAAAAATGGTGACATGCATACTCAGTCCGGAAACGTGTAAAGGGACCCTAAAAGGGGTATTTACCGTATAAACAAAATAATTATGATCAGCATGCAATATTCTATTGATTATTACTGTATGTGATGACATATAAGACCCAATCTTGCTAATTTAGATATTTTTCTTTAATTTTCATCCTCTCTGATTTGGGAGTCCAGTATTGCCAATTAAGTTAGTTTTATTTTTGGATTTGGGAGTGACTTCAAAGTTGAAGAAAAAAATAAAAACAAAAACAAATTATAAACGTTCAAATTGGCAACATTGAAGTACCCACTTTTCCTCCGAAAAGTGGTTAGAAATATCCCAAAGTGTTGTGTAAGAAGTTTTGCTACAGCAAAGCTGCTTTTATTTTGCTTGTTAATGACAGCAATTTGATTATCCAAAATGTTTTGTCGTAGTTGCATGTTTCTTATCAACTACACTGGCGTTTTTATTTTAGAAAAGTGAACACGAAAGATCTGAACAACAACAGGCTAATAAGCCTATTGAATTGATTCTATAAACTTCTTACCAAATCGATCCACTAACGACTCACCAAAACGCTTAATGAAAACCAACCAAAGGAACAAGCTGACTTTCGAGGAAGCTGTTCGACTACTGATTTTCTCCATTTGTTAAATCAACTGAAAAGGAGGATGCAAAATATGAAATGTAGATTACTGTAGCGTTTGCCTACAGAGAAGACCTTTGACTCCCCAATTTCATCGATGCTATCGTACAAGACGTAGGCACTGAGTCTTGCAACATGCAATTCATTTATAAGGCATAAACATTTTGAGCCCTTTTAGCTCATAAAGGGAGCAAGGCAAGGTAATAACAGCTCACCCCAACTCACAATCGACCTTGAAATGATATTCTGAGACTCAAGACTTGAAAAATTTGCTGACGACATTGTCTTTTTCGGGAAAAAAAACCAGAACAACCTTCACGATCTCCAAATGATGCTAGACTAAATGAATGATGGGAGTAAGAAGGTTGGTCTTCACATAAACATCAGTAAAACAAAAGAAATGGTATTTACAACAAACACGTTGAGGATACAGACAAAAAAACACAAATTGTAGTCTAGAAAAAGAAGACCACTACGTCCACCTCGGACAACGAACCTCCATTAAACCATCAAAATAAGAAATCGTTATAGGTTGGCAAGCTTTCAGTGGAACATGCTGAATCTTCAACAAAAGAAAATCTCATTAGTCTTAAAAAGAAGGGTCTGCAGCCAAGCATCCTTCTTAATATCACCCATGGAGCTGAAACATGGAATCTAACCAAGAGAATGTCCTTCAAACCAAGAACAATGCAACAAACACATGGAAGAATCATGCTCAACATCAAGCACTAGATTAAGCTTACTCTACCGAAAGCTTAACAACCTATTATAATACATTGCTTGCTTTTTCTTCTTTTGAGGATTCCATAAAGATTCGTTGTCCTAGGTAAAAGTAGTAATGAATATGTTTCTTGTACAAGACATTAGTTGTACTGAAGTTCACGTGGAAACCGACTTTCTTGCTTTCTCATTCAGTGTGTCTAACATTATATGGAGATCATAAAAGGTTCTCAGCAAAAGGGACGATGCCGTCAGCAAATCTGAGGTTATCCAAGTATTCACCGTCTTTTCTGATTCATTAATTTTCCCAGTCTAGGTTTCAGAAAATCATCTCGAGGCAGGCTGTGCGGAGTTTGGATGAACTGGTGACGCATTTTTATACCAACTTTTGCGGCTCGGAGACAATGTGTAACCTGGTAAAGAAGCCACTGTGTCAGTTCATGTGTTGCAATACTCTCACATGCATGAGGGTGTACGCCTTGTTGTATGATTAAATCTATGACTTCTGTGATTCCTGCTGAGTTGAACGACTTTCCAAAGTCAAGAAATACTACAGCCTGCGGCATTTTATATTCATCAGCTTTTTCTTTCCGTTGAATTACTGAATGAAGATGGTCAATTGTCGAGTAGCTTCTCCTGAAGCAAGTCTGGTCCCATCCTTGGTTTTAACCTTGCGTTTTGGTGAATTAAATAACTTATCAAGTATTGAGTTACCAAGCAGAAGATTTATTAGTATTATGTGATCAACTTCTGGATTTGTATCTTATCCTCTATAAGTGTTCCCATACTATATGCTCTATTAATATTTTGGCATCTGTTCACGACTTTGTTGATATAGTCCTATTTTGTTTTTCTTTAGGCAACTTTCGGAACGTCTTAAATATATTTAGAGGAAAACTAAGAGAATCAAAATGCATAATAATTGTTCGAATCTTTTATAGTTTACATAAAGGGAGTAAACCAGAGGCTTTGAATCAGATTCTTAGAAACTATGTTTTCTTATGCATGTTTACCACAGCAACTACTTTGTTTAGTAAAGAAAATATATGAATATCTGAGAAAAATCTAGTCGGTATCCCCCAAAATAGTTTTGTTCATCCCTGGGAGAATCAATATGTTTAAGAAGCCCTGATTTACACATATGAACTTGAATTCATGCCTTCAAAAAGCAAGATAGCCAAAAGAAATTAGTACCATCTGTTAGTTTTTTTCCGTACTGTGTTACATATCTTCTATCGTAGCGTTAGAACACAGCATAATTCACAGCAGTGTGTAAAACAGTCTTAACTGAAAGTGATTATCACCTGGAGATACTGTTATAGCTCAGAGCGCCAAGAACCATCAGATATCGTAAAGTTCATAAACAATTCTTTTAGGCACGAACATCAATTCATCGGTTTTGTGTCCGGAACGTGACCATTAAACCATTAATGTTTAGCCTCCAGTCATTTCCCACTGGGATCTGCGAAGTTAAGTGCGCACAACTAATGTCTTTTGCCGTGGTAAATAGGAAACATTTTTAGATCAAACCATCACTGCAACAGCGACAGCAACGACGACGACAACGACGACGATAATACTTACACTTATCTGTAAAATTTGACTTGGATGAGTCCATGTAGATATTCACTGAGGTTAACCAATGGACTAAGATTGTGTGACCTTTACTTTTTTTCCACGTTGTATTTATAGGGACTGGTTGATCCCAGTCAAAATATTCTTAGATATAAAGTTTCCCTGTTATCTGGAAGTATACTATTCGTATAATAGCCTTCATAAGCCGAAAAATATAAAGCGAAGGAGCAGTGTTCAATCAGCTGAGTTATCAGAAACCGAATTGTTGCTCTGCTGTTTTACTTCCACCTGATTCGAGCAGATTCTATATTTTAACGCGACCTTTTGTGTGCATTCAGTTCGAAAATTTTAACACTTCTTTCAACTGTGTTGTGTCCTCCTTCTTTTCTCTTTACTGGTGGTCTGTCGGAGTCGTCCGTTGGGTGAAGCGCTATTTGCATCCTTCGCCTTTCCTCTGTAAGCAGCTACATATCCTACAGATGAGAGAGAATTCAGATTTCATTGTGTATATCTCTACATACTACACAAGATTTGTAGTTTTTGTTCCCCTTACTTCTGACAGGGCATTGAATATATGACAAATTACATTATGCACATCTTATAGTTATGCCTTAGCGTGTATGTAAAGATGAAATAATTTTGCTTGAAAGACCTTACAAATCAACAGTCGAGTTATCAAATTAGGTAAAATAACGTGGGATAATTTATATGTCCATAGGAATAGATTGACTTCAGATTAACACTTAAGTTTATATTATTCTAGGATCAAAATATTCTATTCTATATTACCGTGTCAATGTAGTTAATCAGCTCAGAAATGGTACAAGAATAGACATCACTTGTGCAAATAGCTGAGATTTGACAATGCAGCCCGATAGTATAAGAACGTTACAGAATCTGTACTGAATAAAAAGAGACAGAAATGCGTTAGATATTGGATTATAATCGATTCAACCTATGCAGGTCAGAAGTCCAGATATAGTCATCGCAAAAAAAAAAAAAAAATAGGATTTGTCTTACAGTAGCTGTCGCTGTTTCACCAGTCAAAGTGAATTTGAAAGAAAGTGAAACGTTCGAAAAATATATAGACCTTGTGAGAGAACAGAGGAAAATATGGGAGACGATCGTGAAATTGTATCAATCATTATTGGTGTTCTGAAATAGAAGCCAGAAAAAACTTAATCAATTAGCTGAGAATTCACTGAAGATTCGAGGAGACAGTCTGATGCTCTATCTCCAATAATTACGATCAGACATCCGGTGAGAACATGCATATGCAAATAGATATAAATAATAATCGTAATTTAATTTGGGAGAAGAATTTCCAGTTAACATGTTCGTATCGAAATAGGGGAAGTTGAAATAACAGTGAAAACTATCAAAAAAATAATTGCCATTCTACTTAAAACA
Source organism: Thysanoteuthis rhombus (assembly GCA_963457665.1). Classification (NCBI taxonomy): domain Eukaryota; kingdom Metazoa; phylum Mollusca; class Cephalopoda; order Oegopsida; family Thysanoteuthidae; genus Thysanoteuthis; species Thysanoteuthis major. Next base: position 14,860,501 of record OY735210.1, read on the forward strand.
ATTTGGATGAAGTTTCATGGAAGATATTTGTTCAGTGATGAACTAAAATGTACAATAATCTAATCATATAGTGTGCTTATATGCAACCTTTTCTGTTTATTGATTTGTTTTCGCTGAAATGTGATGATCTCATTGGTTGATTTGCCTTCTTATTATGACTTAACAATAACATTACGTCATTGAAACTCTTAAGAATTAAAGTCTGATCATCGCACATCAAAACTACCTGAGTTGAGTAGTACAAAAAACCTAAAAATCAGGATACCTGAATCATCAAAAATGAAGTTTAACAAAGTAGCTCTAGTCTCCTGATCGCTGACCCATACATAAATAACCCTGCCATTTTTTATGAGATAATTAAAGACTACTGACATAATGAAAAATGTGATTTTCTTGGTTCTCTCTACTTTCACTTTAACGTAAAAAATCTGCTTATAAAATCTCCTACCCACCATTCCAAACTATTGAATATTCCACTGAAACGAAAAAAATATTTTGATAAAATTCAAATACTGGTAGTCCTTACTCCAACAATTGGTTTTTCCGAAGAGAGGCGAAAAGCGAATAAAGCGTCCAGTTTTCGTTTTGCTACGAGTCACTATAGAGGCAGCACATCCTCTTTTCCCTTCTTTTCTCTACCCAAGATTATTGTATCTCTCTGCGTCACGACCTCCAATGACTCAGCCTGACATTCCATCTTTGGATTTTGGGGGTCTGGAAACGTTCAAAGATTTTCCCATTTAAATTGATGGTGATTGCTTCTCTGTTATATTTCATTTCACCTTACAAAAGGCTACTATAGGAATACTCCACTTTCAGATTGCAGGAAAACCTGAAACATTGAGTTCTTCTCATCGGATTAACCAATAATTGTGATATTGCTTATTTGGAAGTCTTCAGAATAGTTATTGAATAACTTGAACGATGAACAGGCCTAACGAGGAAAGGCAGGTACAGTATCCAAATCCTACGTACATCTGGAGAAGGCTGTAAAACAAATCGGTCAAAACGTCGTGCTAACAACACAAACGACAAAAAGGAGTTATATTGTCCAAAAAAGAAAACTCATTGAACAAAAGATAACTCTCTGCCTGTTAGCGTAAACATAAATAAAATTCAGGTTTTTGTCTAATTTTGAAACTAACAAACGTCTGGATGCAAATTGAAGTTGTAAATTAGGTGAATGTAGTCATAAAATCATGATCGATAGCCCCAAGTCCTTTATCAAACAGCTGATATTGCATTGTGTTCTCGTTGTTTCCTTTGCTTTCTTGTGTGCTAATGATTTACATCATAATTTCCTGTAAGAATTGGAGAATAATTGCATATCTCGGCTCCTCATGAAAATTAATTCGTCTGCACGGACAAAGCAAAAGCACGAACACAAATTAGTAAAGACGTGTCTGTACAATTTTCTATACAAGTTTAACCCATTACCCAAAAGCAGAGCTTTCTTTTGATAAAAACATTTTGTAAGCCGAAAATACGTTAACCGAATACGTGATCACGATTGATTTATTTTGTGAAAAACACTTCAGTGAGCTCAACCTCCGCCCGAAATGCTGTTGATAGTATTATAAGCTGAATTGTTAGAGGCTGGTGTAGGAAGGTGTAGAGCAGCAGCGGGTGCACACTGACTATATAACAGCTCACTGTAAAACAAACGTAGAACGTTTCTTAAAAGCAATATGGTGTCAGAAAGCGAACTTTTTTTCCAACTCATGTCATCATTACTCCTATCCACGATGTAGGAGAAATGTATGAATTTATTTGATTGCTTCTATCTCCCTTTCTGTCTCTCCATGTGTCCATAAGATGTATCTCAAATTACCGCTTCAACTTTGATTAAATCTCATGGAATGTTAGGCCACGGGGTGAAGAAGACCTGACAGAATTTTTGGTCACCTACTCAAGAATTCCTTTTGATTGAGATATTTTCCATTTTTTTTAATTATACCTTTATGTTTACGCTCATGACAATCCACAGACACCTCAAAGAGACCTCAATGAAGTTGCGTAAGGTTTCGGGAAAGGTAAACAATAAGTTATAGAAGAAATAAATTGTAGGGTGGATCCGTGCATAATTATCCCCCTTACATCGTTGTTATATGTCTATCCACACGATGTCTCAAAAGGTTCTCAATGAATTTCTATGTATTTTCGTGAAACGGAGGACAATGGCCTATATGAGAGGCGATCAAAGTTCTTGGCAGATGTACACACAACTACTTCTCCTACTTCTCAATGATGTTGGTGGAGGTATGCGCTCTCTAGATGCTTTTCAGTTTGTGTTGTTTTTGTCAAAAAGATGTAAAGATCTTTTGAAATCACATGACCTCCAACAGATCGTCAATAAAAGTCACCATTGGAAAAAGAAATTACGACCAACTTGCTTTGAATACCTACTGTAGCACAATTGCAAGCACGTCTTATTGGGTGAAACAGAGCAGTAGTTTTTTTGCCAAGCCAAGCTGAATTTCGGAATAATAAAAGAAACTTTATTTTGCAGCCACTTTACTATTTCTAACTGTTATCAAAGAGAGGTAAAAAAAAAGGGAATTTTTAATTCATATTCCAGACGCCAGGTGTAAGATTGACGCTATACAATCACTTAACACTGATTTGTATTATTTCATCACGTGCCATAATAAGTATTGCAATCAAATTATCTCTTATCCATTTCATTAGCTTTTCTTTTTCCATTTCTTTCCTTCTATTTTTCCTCCTTGCAACTATTTCTATCTCTGTCCTTATCAGCCATATTAGCTAAATTATACGTCGGTTGATAATAAGTAAAATGATATTTCGAGTATTTTTTTTCAATGAAATCATCGTGATTCTCGACCAAGAATGCATAAAAAAAGTTTTTTTTTCGGACAGAAATCTGGTTAAAAATATTTAAACATTTACTGAATATCTTCTTTATTTCCAAATTTTCCTTTGATATATTTTAAACAATCATCATTAATTCTTGAAATTATTTTTCTCAATTTTGCTTTTATGATGTTTGTTAAAATAACGTAACTCAGGCTGTCGATCTACGAGAGTGAGTAGAGAGCATAGATCGGAAATAAAGAGGATAGCTCTCAATGGAACCCACACTTTCCTTCTGTCACAGAAAAAGGTTGCGTAAACGCTTCGGCAAGTTCGCCATCTTGATCGCGAGAACTTTGAATCTAAGCTTTCGATTCACTCGCTTGCTAAGTAAAGAACTGACTGACAAACTAAGTAACAAAGTATATATATATATATATATATATATATATATATATATATATATGTATATATATATATATATATGCGCAAACAAAATTCAAGTGTAACATAAAATCTTAACGTAGTTGAACATTGCGCCGACGGGTGTCACGAGCTGACACTATTCTGAGCCAGCATGGATTGATTGATTTCTTTTCTGGTGTTTGTCAGTAGGTTTGGCGACTCTCGTGATGGCTGATTAGAAAACCGAGCGAGTGTTTTTGTTATCTTCGGGGAAAACTCTAGCTAAAACAGTAGTAATGTTTTGAGAGGTTTTTAATGAAGGTAAAACATAAGTATACCAGTTTTTTGCGCTTTTCGAACGTGATGTAAGGTCTCTTGTAGATCAAACAAGATCTGTCCGATCTCCAACAAATGGTGCAAAAAGTTCGACACGCTTTTCAAAGAAGATCTTCATCGGACCATTAATGAGAAGTCAAAGATGATTGGTTAAAAGCTTTGTAGATTAAACACGTTTCTGCAGTATTTGTGCTTCATTTGCTCACAGAAAATTATGAAATCAATTATTTGAATGTGTTCAACAAGTTCGAAATAGCAATTGATTTCTCTCCAAAGTTGTGACCAGCGATGGGTGTATAATTCTGCTTTTCTCTGGGGACTCCAAGACACTTGTGTGATATATGTATATATTATAATGATTAAATAGTTGTGTCACCTGCAAACAGTTGTTTCATTGTCTTACAACTCTTCAGTGTGGCTATAGACTATCCATAATCTCATCCAGTACCACGAGGTACGATCAAAACCTTTGCATCAGACCCAGAGGCTGGTATCTTTCTCTGCCCCACGTTGAAATGGACGGTCAGTAAGGTTGAATTTAAGTGATATATTCAATCATCCGTAATTCCCCATCCACCAGAGTGCTCTTTTCCTAAGTTAGAAGAGCATTGCATAAGCCTATAATTAACGAGTTACCTCATTTAAAGAGTACACAACCCTGAATAAGGGAGCGTAAATTATTATAATAATCAAATAATATATATATATATATGTGTGTGTGTGTGTGTGTGTGTGTGTGTGTGTGTGTGTATGTGTGTGTCCGTATGCATATGTTAGCAAGCAAGGAAATACAAGAGTATGCTGAAAGAATTTACTGTTCTGATCGAATCTAAATTTAAAATAGGAAAGCCCATTCTTTATTTTAGCTTTTGTATTACATCATTTTTTGTTATTGTTACTATATATATATATATATATATATATATATATATATATATATATATATATATATATATATATATCATCAACATATCCACTTCTGGACAAAAGCCTTCCTCAGCCCCTCCCCCGTCGATTGCATATGTTCTGATATCCGTGTTTGCTATCTCTGGGGCATCAATAAGTTAATCTTTTTTGCAGTTTCTCATCTTTACTTCTTGGTAGGTGTCCAGCTTTGTTCCATTTTTGTCTCGTGATTATTTCTTTGTGCGTATATATATATATATATTGCTTTCATTTCTTCTTTGATAGATCTTTTTCTATCTCTTTGTGCTGTTGTTGTTAGTTGTATTCTGTTGTGTTTTGTTGTATTCCATTGTCTTTTCGACAAGCTGATTTATTGTATGTAAGTAGTCTACATTTGAGTAGTCACTCCTGAAGCGGTACTGTTCATGAGGTTGATTTTTATCTAGGGTGTTTGCCTGTCTGTTTGTAATCATTTTCGAGAAGTGTTTATATAATGTAATACGCCGGTAGTTGCCAAGATCGCTGTTATCTCCTTTATTTGTAAAGTAAGATTACTATTCCTAGAAGACGTTTCAAAGAACTTTTTTTCTCTTATGCAGTATTTGAATAGTTGTGGGAGACCTAAGTGAAAGTTCTCCCCTGCATCTTCCAAAGGTTCTATTGTAATGCATATCAGCTTGGGGCTTTTTTCGCGTTTCATATTTTTCAGCACAATCTCTACTTTGTCTGTTGTCTGGAACACCCCTAGTGTCTACTGAATTATCAATCAGTAGTACTTTTATTTTCGAAGCATATGATAGTTCAGTTATTTTTTGTCATCTTTTCCCAACATTTGGTAATTTCGGTTCCAAACTCTTCCCCTTTCCGAGAGCTGCATCTATCTTCTTCGTTTTTCTTCTATCGTTTTCTGTTCATCACTTCATTTATTTCGGTTCTGTTCATTCTGTCTCTTTTCTTTCATCTTTTTTTACTGTCATTTTCTCCCCTTTTTAATCAGTTGTTGTGTTACCTTAGACTAAAGTATTTCTATATACTACAATGTTTATTTGTTTGCCTACCATCTCTGCTGGTTCTCTGTATTCTCCATTATATTTGTCAGATTTGTATTTCTCTGTTACTTTCCTTATTCAACCCGAAAATGGCTTACGTTTTGTCTGATCTGTAATGGACATATTTTCTTGAATACCGTTTTGTTCTGTTTTAAAATCGGATCTAAGTCCATGGTCATGACCTATATGTGTATCATTCATAACGATATTATGATTTTGAAAATCTTTTATTTTATCAATTATTCATCTTATCGACTATCATGGGATCTATCTCATTTTAGTTCTCCAATTCAGACTTCTCCGCGGCCATTTTGTTCATATCCTATCAGTTGAGAACTTATTCGTTGTTTTCATTTCGTATCTTTCTAAGATATTGACTACCGTCGCGTCTTTCATCAAAAGAATGGGAATCTAGTATTGGAAATTTTGGAGTAAGAACGAGAGTGGAGCAATTTATACATGAAAAAGCGCTTGAGGGTTAGGGTTAGTTGGACTGTCCGACGATTGCACTACAGGAAGTAAACTCAGAGTCACCGCGAAGTAATTATTTTCATACGTACACCTGTTTGCACGCTCTCACATGCAGACACAGACACATGCAGACAAACGCACTCGCTTGCATACATACACATACACACACACACACACACACACATACATATATATATGTGCGTGTGTGTGTGTATACACTGGCACACACATAATAAATATAAATCATCCATTCTTATACATATGGAAATAGTATGTATGTATGTAAGCATTAAGCATACTCTAGTAATTGGGTCCCAGTGAAGGGAAAACTCACCCACAATGGATTGTAAGATTAGCTTGAACCAAATACATGTAAATAAGTATTCTATACGTATGTTTTAGAGTGAATATTTGTATGGATGGACAATTATTCATCCTTGAATGTATTTCAAGCATGCATTGCTCATATAGGTGGGAGCTTTCATGCTTCTATTTATATGTAAGTAGTCATTTATAGATGTATGTGTGAGTATTGATTATTCTATACATGTGTACATACTCATTTTGTATATGTATGTGTAAATATTGATTTTTTTTAACATATGCGTACATATGGATGTGTGTGTGTATGTGTAAGTATTGATTCTTTTATGTGTGTAGATATGCATTTGTGGGTGTATGCCTTAGTATTTATTCTTTTATGAATGTGTAAGTAGGCATGTGTGTATGTATGCTGTAAAACTGATTTTTTTTGTATACACATGAAAGTATGCATTTATGTGTGCATGTATGTGTGTATGTATGTTTGAGTATACATTTCTGTGCATTTGTGAGTATTCTTTTTTTGAAATGTACGTGCAAGTATGTATTTTTTTTACTCATATGAAGGTATACAATTTTTTTTATGTATGTGTTAGCATGACTTTTTTTTATATGTATGTACACAAGTATGCATTTGTATTATCAATGCGTATACATCTAATTACACTTACCAGGAAGCACAGACGGATTAGTTCCAAAGAAATAAAATAAGAACAGCCGACTGAATTAAATTCCCTCTAACAGATGCGGGACACGAATTCGTTATTAAATTATACCAATCTGGTTTGTCGAATTTACAACCTCTTTAACCACCTTTAGTCATTTTTTTAAAGATTCTTTTCGCACTCTTTTCTCCAGGGCGATTTTTTAAAATGTTTTTGTGCTCCATTTTTTTTTTTTTACATTTTTTTTCAACCATTTTTTTCTCACATTCACTTTGTTTTCTTCTATTTTTCCTATTTGTTTTATTTATCTTTTCTTCCTTTCGATTTTTCTTCGTTTTATCCCTTTCATTCAATTATTTTAATCATTTTCTTTGCTTATTCAATAATTTGTATTTTTCTTCCCCTCCATTTATTTCCTCTCTTTTTTCTTCAATATGTTTGTATTTTTCATAAATTTTTTCTCTCATTTCTTTCATTTGTTTTTTCGTCGAATTCAGTTCTTTTTAATCATTTTTTCAACTTATTTACTATACTTTTTTTCATTTCATTCCCTTCTCTTTTTTCCTTCATACGTTTGTATTTTTCCACATCTCTTTCCCTTTTTTCTGTTTTATTCTCTAGTCTTTCCTTCTTCTTTTCTGTTTTATTCTATTCTCTTTCCTTCTTATGCAGTCTTTTAAATCACTTTTTTAATTATTTCATATTTTTTCCTTTGTCAATTTTTTCCTCTTTACATTCTTCTTCTTTCTTTCACATTTTGTCTTTTTCTTTCATTCGATTATTCTTTTTAAATCTCCCTTCAGTTATTTAACATTCTTTTCTTCATCTCTTTCATCACTTTTTTCCGTCATCTGTTCTTTTATTATCTCTCTCTTTCATTCCTATATTGTTTTTCTTATTTATATTGTCTTTTCCTTCCACGTTTTTTTCTGCCTTTTTCTCTCACAATGCGATCTTTTTTCTTATCTCTTTTTTCTGTCTTTCTTTTTTAAGACTCTCCAACCCCAGTCCAATTCCTTAGTGAACCTTCAGGCATTTTTAATTTCTTTCTTTTTTCACAGGAGATGTTATTTGCAAAGTTACACTTGCCAGAGGCGTAGCTGAGGGGGTATTTGAAATAGCCTGGGTCCCCAATGGAGAAGGCCCCAAAAATTTTATTGATAGTAGTTACCTATTTCTTCCTTTTTTTTCTTCTGTAAGTTTGTATCTTTTCTAATTTCTTTTTCTTGTATTTTATCCATTTTATTCGCCTTTTCTTCTTCTAATTCAATTCGTTTTAATCATTTAGTCCCTTTATTTAATAGTTGGGGAGGCCCCTCAAGGAGTCAAGCCCCCTTATCTCTTGCTACATGTCTGATAACAGACTTTACTCATGTCTCCTGTCCTACCGTTTATTCATTCATTTCGTTCCCGTTTCTTCAATACAAAATACTATCACTTTTCTTTATTTGAATGAGTTCTTCTTCGAAATAGTTTGATCACACGCTCCTTTCTTTCCGTCTTTATTTCTTTATTTTTCCTTCTTTTTTTCTGTCTGTTTTCCTTTCATTATTTCTTCCTTTCATTTTTCCCCATTCTTCTAGATTATTCCCCTTTCTCTTCGTTCTTCTCTTTTCGTTATAGTTATTGACGATTTCTCCGTTTTCTTTTGCTACAACTGCCTCATTTTCTCTAAAAAAATTACCTTTGCTTTCCCGTACTTTTATGTTCTACCCGACTGTCCAAAGGTATTGCGTGTCTCTTTTCATTGCAAGCAATGAGCTCGTCTGGATTACAGTGGACGCAGACTTCAGAGCCAACCTCATCTGCCTGATGTTCCTAGCGACGTCAAAGACATTTGAGAATGAAAGATAAGCAATTGAATAAATTAAATTGCTTTGGACTTTCTGTATTCCGCCTTCAGTGAACATATCAGAAGGAGACGTTTCTTTCCATTATGTGCATTCATTTCAGCTTTGGAGACCGGTATACACGTTCACACTGCTGCTGTTGTTGTTGATATTGATGATGATGCTACTGTTGTTGCTGTAGTTATCGTTCGCACTTGTACACCAGTTGCTTGATGGTCACCACTGCAGACTGAGTGACAGCAACTCTTCCCAAATCTCAAGCGACCTTCTTCGCACTATCACGGTCCATAGCAGTGTTGTGGATGATAATATCATACTAGTTGACTTGTGGTTATCGCTGAAAGCTGAGTGACCGTAGGTCTCCTTATGTCTCCAGCCCAAATCACATATCATCCTCATCTATCAAAGCATTATGTTTTTTTCATTTCAATCGTAACTTTTTTCTTTGTTATTAAGCCATAACTTACAGCTGGACCTCCTTGATCTCATAATTCCAGTACTTGCCTCAGTGTTCAAGCAGTCCACAGTAGCGCTGTGGTCTACATATTTTCAATCCTTCCTCATCCCAGTTACTTCAATTTCGTTTTCAATGTCTTTGGTACGGTTCCAAGTGCACCTACTATTACTGGTACTACCCTGACTTTCATATTCCATGCGTTCTCCACTTCCATTGCTACGTCCTGGTATTTCCCTAGCGTTTCACTCTTTTTCTTACTTGTTCTGTGATGTGCAGGCACGGCCACGGCTATTATTTGTCAGGTTTTCCCTCTCTTGTCTTCGATCACCAGATCTGATCTTTTTGCCTGGACTGGGTGGTCAGTTTTGATGTCAAAGTCTCAGAGTAATTTTTATCTTCTATTTTCCTGGGCCATCTCCGGTTAGCACTGATACCACTTGTTTGTATGGTTGTATTCTATTCGTTTGCTCAGTTCCCATTGTATCACTGTTGCAACTCTGTCGCTTCTGTTTTTATACTCTTTCTGGCATGGTTGACTACATTCACTAGTTATATAGTTCACAGTTTCATCCCTTCCTCTTCATAGGCGTCATTTACCCTTTATTTGGGTTCTATAGATTTTCGCCTTAACTTAGTTTGTCCTGATGCATTTATTTTTGGCTCTTATGATGATCAATTTCATTTCTTTCCGGTTTCCTTTGCATCTTAATGCCAATGACCCCTCAGGTGTGACATTTTGCAACTGTCTTTCAAATTGCCCGTATAGTTTTTGTCTGTTACCATTTTTCTTTCTTTGCTGTTCTGCTCCTTCGTTTGCTACTCTTTTTGCTGTTCTTTGCACTTTTTCAGGCGCTTTTTATAAGGTCTTCACTATTTGTTTGAACATACTTTACTTATCCTTTTTTTTTGTCATTTGAAAATTGTCATCTATGCTAATGAGTCCTCTACTACCTTCTCTGTCATCTCTGGGGTGTAAAGCTTTATTCATGATGATAAGCTGTCTTGTTCGCCGGTCAATTGATTGGAGTTCTTCTTTTCTCTATCCAAGAAATAGATTAGTGTATCTCACAACCTGTACTACCCATTTGTTCATTTCTTTTAACAGTGTTCTGCTACTTAAGTTTATTTCTAATATTTTTCTCATCCACCTCAGATATTTTTTAAATTTCCTCTTTCATTCCTTTTCGTTTTATCGTGCCACATTCTCAGATATTCTTATCCGTTCCGTATGGTCAGTACACTGATTTTTTGTTGTCCGGCAATTCGATTCCCATTGTTGCAGTGAGCCTTCCTTTGTGCATTACCGTTGATGCGCAAATTTTCATTCCCAACTCGATCTCGACATCGTTTTCTTTCACTTCACTGAACCACATTTGTTGCTCTCCCATGTTGTATAGGTCTATGTCCTCCATGTACGTAAGGAGGTTGACTTTTCCCTTTATTTTTGGGAGTTGTTATCCTTTGCTGCTTTTCAAGATCACCCCAGAAGATACCTCTTTTCAGATTCATCTCAGCTAAGTTTCTCCTATAGCTGTCAAGTCTGCTTTCCAGTTCTTCTCAGAGTTGGCTATGGATCTAACCATTGGTTCGCTGATCTCGAATATCCTGAGGCATTCGAGTATCCAGTTTCGTGGGATCATGTCATATGTCCATCAATCCCATTGCAACATTTTCTTTTTTTTTTCTTTTTCTTTTTTTACTTCTTTTAAGATCATCTGGTCAGTCAAGAGCAAGTCATCAGTCCCTATTGAAGACTTCATCATGGAAAAAAGATACTTCTGCGATAATTGCTTGCGTACAACTGAAGCAACAATTTTGATCCCTGTTTTATATCTGATGTCAGCATGTGCCCAGTTCCACGATGATAGTAGGCACGTAGTCTGAGATCACTTTTAGTCGACAGGGACATTGATCTGGGTGGAATATCCATCTCTTTAGCCATGATTTCCTGATATTTCAGAGGATTTGTTCAGATTCTATTAGGAACAGGTTCGATTGCACTGGAGTTCATTAATCTCCGATGACAACTTGGCCGATGTACATCTTCGTCAGTTTGATGTCCCGTATGGTACAGGAACATCTTACAGCACCCAAGTTGTTTTTACAGTTTTGAAATAACAGGTTTATGACCAGCCGTATAAAAACTGACCATTCTGATTCTGTCTCCTTAATCATCAGAATACATAGTCAAACACTATATTTGCAAAATCATACAACTGTAAATAAAAAAGTTAACAAGGTTTCTCCTGACAAAACACCATCAATTGTATGAAAAGTTTTGAAAAACGATATAATATAAAGTTATAACAGTATTTATGACAGGATCAGGAAGCGGAAGAAAGCCAAAGACAGTATGAACGACGAAAAGAAAGAGTGAAGTACGAGGTAGAAGATGTAAAGAAAGAGAGGAGACAATAGAAATAATAATCCCGTTCTGGGACTTTAGATAAGTAGAAGGAGCGCTGGAATATGTTTGATATTCAGAGGGCAGTTTGTTGGAGAAAGCTTCGAATAGTCTATTTATGTTGATATGAAATGGCTGGGTACTTTCCGGGCAAGCCTGGTGTCAATGGACGGTGTTTGAGATCAATTAAAAATCAAAACACTGATAGATAGATGGATAGATAAATCGATATATAGGAATTGATCGAGTTTTTGGAGACGTACACCAGTGAACGGTTCAAGAAAACCCACTCGTAATGCTATGGTAATCTTTTTTTTTTCAAATGTTTCTGGTTAGCATTCTAATTATTCCTAGTTGCTCCAACAAATTTGAACTTGCTAATCTCTGTTTAATCGGATGAACCCGTGAACACACGAATAGGTAAACTTGTACCTCCAAATTACAACAAAATGATGGGGCAGGGTTGGTAAGAAGTCAACTTTGAGGTCTGTAGCAAAAACCCTCAATCTGATTTCCATCAACGAGTATGTACTGCCTTTTTCACTGGTACCAAATATTTAAAAGTGATTACTGACCTATAACGCTAAATCAAACATGACCTCGTGCCGAACTTCACATATACAATTTAAACCTATCACCATTCCTAAAACCAGTAAATTTCAAAGCAGACGAGCCTTCTCTATTTGGCGGAACACAATCTTCCTATCTACAATCAACCTCGTACTATAGCAGATTTAATAAATTATAGATAACCCCAGTGATACTTTTGATAGGTTTTTTTTAGAGAGAACTACTGCAATATCATGCGACCAATATGAATCACCATTTTTTTACCTATTTGTGAAAATAGATAAATGAATGGATAAATGAATAAAGGGTACTAGTGTATCATCAGCATTACACTTGATAAATCATTCATTGCGATATACATATGGATGAGCATGAATGCAGGCCCTTCACTGTTAATATTAGGTTGCAAATCATTGGCATTTAGTTACATTCATTAAGTTGGTCATTTAAGTGGTACTTCAGTTCAATACTGCAGGTTACAATGCTCCGTTTCAGTTACCATCTCAGCCACAAAGCTACGCTATGCCTTGTTCTTTCATATTCATAAAAGATTTTGTGGTTTGGCCAAACGAGTGACAACACAGAGAATAGAGCTGGTGAGCCGAATTAACACTCTAGAAAGGCATGAATCCATCTCTCCTCCAAGCTATGGGTAAAGTAGTGGAGAGTAGGATCAGACTTTTACTATTATACACAGTGAGCGTAGAGAATACCTGACACGTATAAAAAAAAGTTCATTTCAACATCCTTATACTGCTTCAAAATTGACAGGATTTGGACCAAAGAGTAAAAAAAAATTTGAATAGCTATTGAATCAAGAATGAATATTGAAAGGTTCTGTACAGAAATCGGAAATCTTTGGTCTAAATTCTGTCAATTCTTGAAGATGTATGGATATGTTGAAATGAACTCTATGCAATGTATACGAATCATTCTGCACCAGCTGTAGATGAAGGAAAAAAATAGGGAAATAGTAACGATAACCAGATAAAAAAAAGAAAGAAAAATGAAAGAACTTGATAGAATTCACGATAGAAGACCAAAATGTTTTTATTCATGTGCACAGGTCAGACACCTCCTTTGGGGAATGTGGAAAATAGAAAGACTCTCACACAAACAAAAGGAATCCATATTAACGAGGGAGAAAAGAAGCGAAACGATATCATGAAGGCAGACGGACAGGAAGTAAATCATGATAGGAAACTAAAAACTATATTAAAACCATAAACCGACAGCCAATTAAAAACAGAAACAAAAAGAAGCCTCAAAACAAATAATTCGATTTATCGACGAGTTCGCTTCCTCGCAACTGTTTTGCAATCTTTGGCTTTTTGGTCTCAAATATCTTTGTATGTGAAAACTTGTGTCCGTTGCTTTTTAAAGAGCAAAACTTGACATGCTATGTTTTTTTTGTTCATATCCGAGGGTGAAGACTGAGTCGGTGCATTGGACCTACAGACCCTACAAAAGAAGGGGCTGGGGTGCTGAGCTCTGGAGGTGGGATATATCTGAGCAACCCTGAAAAATCTAGAAAAAAAAAAGATCCTAAAAAAATCATATAATAATATCATATAACAATAATAAGGAAAGTTGCTGGAGGACACAGTCAGTCTCATCGCTACAGCTGGTGTAGATTAGATTGAATTCTCAGGTTTAGCATGAATAGCATAAACATGTTTGGAAAGAGCTTTTCATGGCACAAGAGCAAATGAAGGGAGTAATCAGAAGGAGAATTGTGATGCTCCCTTTGTAAAAATAGTGTTCATGCCTACCTTGAAAATTTATATTCAAAATCCCAGCTTTCAACTGGACTCAAACACTGACCTCTGACACCTCCAACAAAAAGCATCTACCACAGTCATGTGGCAAAAATGCAAAATATTCAGTAAGCAGTACAGATCAGTATGGCAAAAGGCCGAATTGAGAAAGTAGTATTGGTGCTAAATAAACAACCATCCTGGCCATAAAGCTATCCAACACATATCTATAAAGCTTGGTGTGGGATGAATGAGAGGGTGACGGCACAGAAAATGGAACCAATGAGCCTGGGTGATACCCAAAAATGGCATGAATCCATCTCTCCCGAATTTTATTGGTAAAATAGCAGAGAGGAGAGTGGGTAATGCTGCATTGGTTGCATATCGCCTTTTAATCAAATTTGCACCTCGCGTACGGGCCGAGTAAGTACATGTTGAGAACGAACAAGGACTGCTAAAGCCATGGCCAGCAGCTCAAGTTCACTATTTACTTATCCTTACTTGGCATAAGACTAGATAGGGGCTGGAAGGAATGCAGATGAGCTGAAAGACATTATTACACCAATCTTCCGAGTGTGTTGGGAGTTACTGCTTGGTAAAAAGTAAGCTACGAAATCTTTTTTCTTTTCAATTAAAAACATATTAAAATTCGTTTATACCCGGGTTCAAACGTTTTTGGCTGAGCAAGCTCAATCCCTAAAACGAGAAGATCCCATTAATACTAGAATAAATGGTATACAACAAATGCATCCTCCAAATAGTCATTTATGTACCTGAAACATGAAACCTAACCAAGCGACAGACCCACAAACTTAAAACAATACAACGTGCATATGAGGGAATTATGTTCAAACTCACATGGAGAAATCACAAGACAGCACAACACATCTGAGAGAGAACAGGAGTCATAGGATCCATTAAAAAAAAACTCAGATGGCAGTTGGCTGGTCATGTCGTAAGAATGGCGGACGACAAATGGATATCGCGACTCATGACATGGATCCTCACAGATCACATGAACAACCGAGGCCGGCAGAGTACTAAAAGGAGACACGAGCTAGATAAATTCAGAAAGCACTGGCTCAGCGACGCCCTCAATGGAGAAGTGTGGCAAATCCTGGGGTAGGTCCATGTCCAACGGAGGACGTGAAGGGAAAGATGATGATGATGATGATGATGATTAAGGGGAAATATGCAGTTGTCTCAGTAACGTGGTTATATGGCTGGTTTGTCTATACTTTCATCCCCTCTGATTCTCACCCTTTTACCGTCCTTTTTTTGTCCGTGATTTATGCATTACCTCTTTTCTTTTCCTATTCACATTTACTCCAAGCTTCCAGTTTGACTGAAAAATACAATAGAATTTAGACCATTGTAAACGTTTATTTTTTAGAGCTGTTACGTAACCATCATCTTAAAGAAAAAAAAACAAACCTTCTTTTTTTGAACTGAGATGATGTTTTCTTGATAGTCATATTCCGAGTCAACTCATAGAATTCTTTGCTGTCATAATTTTGTTTCATCTTGAATCAAAACAAACATTTTTGATCTTAGAATGACGCAACAATACATTTTCTTCGTAGATATACGAGATGAATTAACAATTAATGGAGTTGAATCTTGGTTCTGGCCGTTTATGTCCACGATTTTCCTTGATATATTATCAAACGTCATTTGCTGAATCACTCGATTTATCTTGACAAAACTGTCGAGTCACTATCATGCCACGATGCGATAGTTTACAGAGAATAGAATGGGTGATTCAGTACTTGGGCAAACCACCTACCCATATCAACTGTCCGGGTAGTAATAACTGTAGAAAAGTTGTTAAAGCCATTGCCAACTTTATTAGGAGCCTAGCAGATCTACATTTTTACCCAACTTACTTGCACAACATTTGAATCGAATAGATAGGGAACAGACGATCAAAAGTCATTCATTATTCAAGGATTTGCTTGTATGACTTTTCTCTTACCATTTTCTTTTCATTGCAACGTCTCAGCTGATATATTACTGAGCCTTCCCCATGCATCAAGTGGGCGTTGACTTTTTTTCAAACAATTTGAAATCATTGATCCGAGCCATGTGGTCACGTGGGGAATTCTAGTGCTGTGATTCCAAAAATGGAGGCACTTGGCTCTCAAAGGAGGGACTTCTCGAGGGGAGGAGTCTAATCAGGAGAGGAATTTTAGTCCAGGGAGGAATGGAAAATGAATAATTTATTTATAAAAACAAATACTTGAAAACAATTCAAATTGGGGGTGGAATTGAGGAAACCTACAATCACAAGGGGGGATGTGATCAGGGACTCTGAGAACTATTGCTCTAATGTAAAGGAGAAAAAAATCAGTATGCTTACTACTTTTTTGATATGGAAGGCTGTATCAACTATCCTTTGATTCTTATGCCACCTGTGGGTATTGTACTACGGTTTTCCGTATCCAGCCAATATATATATATATATATATATATATATATATATATATATATATATATATATATATATATATATATATATATATATATATATATATATATATATATATATTTATATATATATATATATATATACATATATATATATATATACACACACATATATATATATGTATATATATATGTGTGTATATATATGTATATATATGTATATATATATGTGTATGTATATGTATATATGTATGTATATATATATAGATATAGATTGTATAGATATATATATATATAGAGAGAGAGAGAAATAGATAGATAGATAGATACATAGATAGATATAGATTGGCATCGATGGATATAAATATGTTTATATCAATGAAAAAATAATTCAAAGAGTATTTTAAAAAAAGAGGAATTCTTGAAATCTCTAAAATGACCAACGTTCATAGTCCGACTTCCACGAACAAACTACGTAATAAAGAATACATTGATAAACATAACAGATCCCTAAAGCATGTGCACAAATAGCTTTGGATACTTCTTTTAAGGATAATATGTATACATATGATGATTTCTGCTGTTTATGCTCTTTTCAGTATTAATTTCAGAGAGTAAATGAACTAAACAAAATATTTTTCAAAGATCATCTTCTGTTCTAGACATACTGAAAGTACAATTTGCTTTCAACACGAATTTATTTCATCAATAAACACAAGATTCTTCCATTTATATAGAAAAACTCATTCGAATTGGAATTGAATTTTTTTTTCTTTTTGGCATTGATGCTCAATTTGCAAAGAGATATTAACTATACTTGTTCGTCTGGGGCACTATCTCAAATTCGAAACCTTCGATTAGAATTGAACAGATCGTTTTCTGGCTCATTGACCATCACTTCACGGCATGTAACTCGGCCATTTTGAGCATGCAACTATTCCTCGCTTTTCTAAGAGTTTGCACTACGAAAAAGTTTTGCTTTCACGAAAATAAAGGCAAAGAAGAAGAAAATAGCATAAGTTATTAAAAAAAAGTCACTGAAGACCCTTGTCCTTTCTCCCTTACTCCTCAATCTCCAGTATCACCCACTACCCTATATATTAATAGTAATTGCCTTTTAGCTTTGGTTTACAATTTTTTTTTTCTATAGGAAAGCTCCTTTTTAGAATAACAGATAAAGTGGCGATTTTGCATTTGTGCTAAAGTAAATAAAACTAACTGAAAACCTTCGTGTTCCTCGTTTAACCCCCTGATCTCTGTCATCCCAAACACCTTTTCATTTTTATCACAATCCGATACATGAAGCGCAAACCTTGGCCGCTAACCATATTCTCTGCCAGCCCTCCGGCAAAGAAGACCATACAGCATTTCTCAATGCAGAAGAAACCCTGTGGTTTCAACGGTGAATATAGATTTATCCTGTAGTATAAGAAGCCTGATGAGATTTTAAACTGTGGTTAGGAACCAAGAAACGCATACGGATTGTTAGTAACAATTTTTATGAACAGGTTTTATTGATATTTCACTCTCCATAGGTCATCGTCCATCTCTCTCAATGTAATATAAATACATAAATTCTATATAGCAACAATATACGGCTTGAATGAGCTAGGACCATCTTTTTAGGTCACTGTGCCGTATTGAAGTTCAGTTAAGATTTTTTAGGATGACGTGATCTGGAGCAATACATTGAGTAATACATCTTTGTGTGAGGGCACATATATTTGTACGATGATTTGAAGACAACTCCAGCAAAATGATTTGCGAAAGTAAATAGTTAGGTCCCCACCTCATTATAGCTTTCTATAAGTCTATGCCGTAGTTGAATAATAAATTGAACGTCTAAAGTGTCGGAATATTTGGCAAGCTAGTCATGGAGTCCTGTCCGCTACGGAGGCAAGTTCGATTCTCATGGTATCCCTTTATTGTAACGTTGTGCCAGACGAAGACATTTTTGGTAAACGATTTGGAATTCTTTAGTATTTCATTGCCTTTTAGAATTTTAAGCAATTTTCATCTATACTAATATCCTAAATATGTGCAAATATTTTCACATGAAAAGAATCAAAATCAGTTTGAGATTATGTTTCTAAGAGTACAATTGTACACAGATTTTGCTACTAAAAATCCATTGTAAGTGTTTGAATATGTTCATATCTTCTCAATTATGGCTTTGGTGTTGTAGCCAGTTCGGCTGTGAAAAGGGTTAAACAATTCGATGCAAAATATCCCCATTCAGTCTAGCGCTACACCACCCAATTTCACCAACCAGTGTATTAATTCCCTATCGTCACGACAGAACAATTAATACTACACTCTTACTCCACCTAAACGCAGTCGTCTACATTTCATTTCCGTTCGATTCCTCTCCCACGAATTCGCTCTTTTATGATAACCAAATGTTTGTTTCTTTCTTCCTTCAGGTCTTTGACTGATGTTCCAAAGTCTCTCTTGGAGATTTTGGTAGCAGTTCCAGACATTGACCCACTCGCAGCGAATTCACACTGTGACATTTAAACGGCGAACAAGTGAGAAATGTCAGATTTACTAAATCCTGGCATCACGTCTTTACAAGCTGCATTTTCGAAGAACCATTGCTCTCTTTTCGAAACGGTTCGAGAAACGTACCAATATCTGTACTTGTCTGTTCATATCTATCTATCTATCTATCTATCTATCTATCTATCTATCGATCGATCTATCTATCTGTCCTTGTCTGTTAGTATCTATCTATTTTTGCATGTTCGTATCTCTCTTTGTCGGCTTGTATCTCTACATTCATATAAATTTATTAATTACTCCATCAAAGCAATCAAACATAGCTTTTGATTGTGCTTGTTTGTTTTTTAGATACAAGTACTTAAAAGAATTGTTCGATAAGTTCAAAAAGTGATTTGCTGTTTTTTTTCTGAATTTTGATATGAAATTTTCGTATAATGTTCGACCCAGTAATTAAATAATCATCAAATTGATTAGTAATAAAGATGTTTATAACTTTTCTTCACTGATTCAGGTACTAATCTATCAGTCTATTTGCCTCTGTATCTTGACGCGAACAAAATAGCTATCTATATCAATAACGATCTCTGAACTGGGCCATGTTAAGGCTAATTCGATTAATTCCGATTGTACAATACTATTAATCACTAGTTTTACTATGGATTTCATGGTAACTAATGCCTAGCTCACTAGCTTCTTGAGTTTATTTGAATTTTCACAGCAGTTACGTGCAGGTCAACTCTGGAGTCTGAATGACAACAAGTTTCCTCTAGTTTCCAGACTCCTCATTCTCATAGTCCTCAGTTGTGTTGAGGTTTATAGTTTCACACCAGTTGTCCAGTGGTTATCACTGAAGGCTGAGTGAATGTAAATATCCTCAGAACTTCAGCCCTCCTCTCACCTCTCCCTCACCTATCACAGGTGCTGTGATTCGAACCTCCACCACCATTCGAGTGTGTTTTTTCTCGGCAAAGCCACTGCTAGGAGCTGGGGTCGTTGATCTCATATTTCTAGCACTTAGTATTAGAGCAGTCCCTAGCAATACTGTGGTCTGCAAAGTCTCAATCCTTCCTTTTATCCTCACTTTCTCAAATCTCGTCTTCAGTGTCTTTGGTACGGTTCTGAGTGCACCTATTATTACTGGTACTACCTTAACTTACATGTTCCACACCTTCTAGTATTTTTCTAGTTTTTCACCCTGTCTTCTTTTACTCTGTGGTGATCAGGGACAGCCACGTCTATTATTTGGCAGGTTTTCGTCTTCTTGTCCACGATTACTAGGTACGGTCATTTGGCTTGGATGGGGTGGTCAGTTTGGATGTCAAAGTCCAAAATGATTTTGATTTTCATTTTCCGGCGTTGTCCCTAGTTTGTGCTGGTACCACTTTTCAACATGCTGTGTCCATACTCCTTCTGAGGTAGTTGACTCCATTCACTAGTTATGTGATTTACGGTCTCATTTCTTCCCCTACACGAGCGGCACTTATTGTTTGTCTGTGTTCCGTCGATTTTTGTTTTGATATAGTGTGTTCTGATGCATTTGTTACGGACTGTCATGATGAGCCACTCTGCTTCTCTCTTCAGGTTTTTTTTCGTAGTCATGTCCATGATCTCTTGTCTGCCAAATCCTCTATATGCCTTTTAAATTCTCCATGTACTTTCTTCTGTTCCTGTATTTCTTTCCTTGTTTCCAAGTCTGCTGTTCATTGTTTGCTCACTTATACTTTTCTAAACCTGCTTTGGCCCTCAGGACACAAACCTCTGTGCTGATGAGTTCTCTGTCACCTTCGTTTCTCTTCACATACTATCTATCTGTGTCATCTCTGGGGTGTAAGGCTTTGTGCATTGTCGCAAGCATTTTTGTTCACCAGTCCATCGACTAGAGTTCTCTCTTTGCCTATCCAAGGAATATCTATATTTCTACCGATATGGCCCATGTGTTTGTTCCTTCTATAATATTCTTGCTGTTTAATTTGAGCTTTAAAATTTTCCTTATCCTCTTAAGGCATTCTTTCCTTATTTTTCTCCTTCATTTCTTCCCGTTTTACCGTGTCCCATTCGAGAACTCCCTGCTATTTGCGTCAGTCTTGTGTGTTCAATGCTCTAATTTTCCAGCTGTCTAGGAGTTTGATCCCTTCTGCCGTTACGACCCTTCATTTGTAATCACCATTATTATTTGCAATCTCACGCCAGTTGCCTTGTGGTATCCGCTGGAGTTTGAGTGACAGCAAGTCTCCTCAAGTCTCCAGCCCTTTTCTCCTCGTACTCATAGGTCGCAGTAATACTGTGGTTTACAGTTTCTCATCGGTTGATGCTGGGGTCATTGCTGAAGTCTGAGAGATAATAAGTCTCCTCAGGTCTTCAGCCAACGTCTCTTCTTTCTTTCACCTATCATGCCTGTGCTGCTGTTTGCATTTCCGCTTTTATTTCTCTTCCTCTGCTGGGTCACTGTTAACAATTAACGTTGCAGTCTTTATATTTCTAGCACTTTCCTCAGTATTTGAGAGATTCTAGCCGTGCTGTGGTCTGTATCATTATTAACAACACCAAATTTATTTTATCATCGTAAGCAGTACATCAGAATATTTTAGTTGCCGATGTTAAGAATTGGGCATTGTTATAATTTGCGGTCGGTATTCATTTTAAATGTCAACTCGTAGCATGGATTGACCAATGCGTTTTATCCAACTCGAATATGTGCAGATTATGTCAATATCAAAATGTTCAGCTGAGGAATCGTGATAGTTATCAGAGAAGGCTATATATATATATATATATATATATATATATATATATATATATATATATATATAGAAAGAGAGAGAGAGAGAGGGGAGGAGAGAGATGGATAGATTGATAGATATAGATATATATATATAGAGAGAGGGATAGACACACACACACACACACACACATATATATATATATATATAGAAAGAGAGAGAGATAGATAGATGGATAGATAGATAGATAGATATAGATATATATATATAGAGAGGGATACATATATACATATATATATACATATATATATATATATATATATATATATATATATATATATATATATATATATATATATATATATATATATATACATACATACATATATATATGCCGTACATATGTGCAAATTGGCATATGATGAACCGATAGAGCTGGTTTCTTACAAAACACCTCCTACATTGGAACGACATTCAAATGGCATGATTCCTTTCTCCTTTGTTCTCATTCATATTGGCTCAGTCTACTTTAGGTTTACTTCTAGTTTCTTTTATTCAAAAAAATCGGCACATGGAACCCAACAGCTTCGGATGTCGTGAATAACAGCCTACATTGAGGAGTCCAAGTAAATGGAGATCGGAAACAAAAGACTGGTGATAGCAGCGCGATAAACGAGAAAGGTAAGTCAGCCAAATTGGACAAAAACATAATTTTTGCTCTCACGAATGCATGGGTAGGTATTAACGCTTATACCCCCGCTCTTTACCCCGTCTCTCTCTCTGTCTTTCTCTCTATCTGTCTCTCTTTCTCTGTCTCTCTGTCTCTCTGTCTTTCTCTCGTGCGTATAAATCTGACATATATCCAAAGAATGCGAGTGTAGAACGTGATTTTTACTCTCCACGAATACACGTGTATGTATTACCATTTAACGCCTTCTCTCCCTTCCTCTCTCTCTCTCTCTCTTTGTGTCTCTTCCTCTCTATCCTTCTTCCATGCATATAATCCGACATAAATCCGAATATTGTGAGTGCAAAATATATCTGATACATTTTCATTTTTTTTTTAGCATGCTTACTCTCCTTCGAAACTGACAGAACTTTTCAATCTTTTGTTTCAGTATTGTTTTGTGATATTTTTATTTTATAATCTGTGGCTAAAATTTTGTCAATTTTGAAGCTTTATCTAGATGTTAATTTCTCTTTTGAAATGTATCGAATCCCCTCCCCACCCTGTCTTTGTCAAGTGTATTTTTCTGCCACGGATCCATATAAAGGTAAGTTATAAATAGAAATATTGTGTTGCCCCAATCTTCCAAGTGATGAAGCTCTGTTTACCTTTAAGATCTGCATAAAAAAGGGATCTTACCTTGACTTGAAAATCAGCTATTGGCACGGGTGCTAAGCATACAATAGATTTGACGGGGATCATAAGAAACAGAGTTATAATTAAGAAAGAGCTTAGACGATTGAAAATAATAATAATGATGGAAAGTAATTAGAGGCGTAGCTGGAAGGGAAAGAGAAAGAAGAATGATAGCTATTTGAAAAACCCCTTAAACTCCTTAAGGGTGGGGAAAAGCTTGATAAATCGTAGTCCGCAAACTGGATTCCTATTCACATTGTACATTTCTATTACATTAATTAATTGCAAGGATAATATTTTAGTGTTTGCGGTTGTTTAACTATAAAATGCTGAATCAATATTATTCATGAAATCACATATTAAGTGATGGTACATGTCAATTTATTTTCCAATTTTCTTTCTATGAAATCCCAGAAATGTTCGTGGGTGCCACTCAAGGAAACAAGTCCCTTGGCCAATAAATCATTAGCTACGCCTCTGACCAGAAAAGTGGGAAAATGACGTTAGAAAGACACGATGGGGATCAAAAACCAGTTGAAAACTTTTTATTACATTAACACGTTTCGTCGTGTTAACCCGTTCCACATTTTACAACCATTTTCCTCTACACTTTTATGAAAGACTTCAAGGCCCCGATAGATTTGATCTGTGTTGGTGAGCACCTGTGATCTATTTCCATTTATTTTGCACATCCGTCGGAAAGATGGGTGTCAGGATATCAGAGAATCATACGAGAGTTGGTGATTGTAGTACGCTTAGCGGGAAACTGGCAGACGTAGAAGAGAGTTATTTTCGAGGCGAAGGAATGCTCAGAACTGTTCCCATTAATAGTAATTTCTTTTTCACCTTTTGCCATACAAAAAGTTTTGAAGGAACGCTTTACTTCCAAATAGTTAAGTAAGCATACACACGCACACACACACTGAGACAGACGGACAGACATACATACAGACAGACTCAGACACACACACACACACGCACAAACACACACACACACACACACACACACACACAAACACACAAACACACATCCACCCACATATATATATATATATATATATATATATATATATATATATATATATATATATATACATGGATAGGATTTAGACCAGAAATTGATATTATCACATCAAATATAAAGGCAGAATAGTTATTCATCATTGAAAAATATGCACATAAAAGTTTGCAGTTCGAATTCAGTCAATATTGAAGCTGTATAAGTATGTTAAAATAGAAGTATTTGAAAGTATTTAGAAAAGTATCGGATAGTTTTTGCACTCCCTATGGCTCTCTCTCTCTCTCTCTCTCTCTCTCTCTCTCTCTCTCTCTCTCTCTATCTATATATATATATATATATATATATATATATATATATATATATGCCGAAGCGAGAGGATAAAATAGATAAACGAGCAAAAGCCTGTGTGAGTTTGTAGGATAATCGTGAAACCAACCAGACAGGAAAGAAGCAAATGAGGAGGAAATGGTCTAAATAAATAAACAGGATGGTGAAAAAAGGCTTAATATGATTTATGGAATTCAAATGAATGGCAAATATATTTTACAATTATTAATTTATTGCTGCTTTTCAGTGAAAGATGGCCAAGAGAAAACGGATACAAAGAAAAGAGAAACAACGAATAATACCGACAAAAGTACAATAAAAAAAAGGTTAGGAATAAAAGGAGAGCAAGAATCATAGCTGAAGCGATGTTGAGAAGTTAAAACAATGCGACAGAACAAAACATGGCATTAAATATGGATGAGCGGAATAGGAAACTGTCTTTTGTCTCTTTTCTTCTTTGACTCTTATATTGTTTCTATTGTTCTTCCATACTTTTTATCGAGGATTTCACCCGTTATTTAGCATTTCCTATTATTTACCATTACTGTTGTTTCTTGAATTTTTGTCTATCTCCACACAAAATAATATACAGCATTCGATGCTGTTTTTCGTTTTAATGTTGGACAAACACTATAAATCTAACAAACAATTGATGCAAATGCATTTTGTGCTGTTCATGCCTCACCCTAGTGGAATGTTTATCAAATTAGTATCGAAGACGGTTAATTTTGTGAGGAGTTCAATCCCCACTAGTTGCACCACACTGGTGGTCTTGTACCAGACAAAGATATATTTTGTTGATAACAATAATTAGCAAGCTGTCCTTGAGAGGCAAGATATATACTTCTTATCACTCAAGTATCTCTATCGAAACATTGGAAAGAAGGACAATAAAATACTAGAAAGCTAATCTTCCAGATTTTCCAAAATCTAATGAATCCAAACCCCACTTGGTGGCTTGCATTTATGGCCTTGTTCTCAGTTGATATCAACAAAATGTGTTGTGTACTCAGTATTTAGGAATGATGCATATTTTCTACAAACAGTCTGGTTGAAAAGTTTTCAAGGTATATAAGCTGATCCCATCCATACAATCTGTTGGCATAGCATGATCTTCTGACGAAGGTTTCTCCAATTTGGGTTTATAAGCTGAGTAAATATCAAAACACACAAGGAGAATGTTGCAATGGGAATTGATTGTTTTTTTTATCTCTCATTCTCTCTCTTCCTCTCTCTCTCTATATATATATTTATATATTCATATATTAATACTTCTAAAACAATCAGATATCGCAATTTGAAAAATATCATTTAATACCGACCTGATGACGCACCTAGTTAGCTGAACGCGTCATTAGTTATAAATTCATGAAAACTATATAGTTTTCCAATGTGTCAAATCATATAAATCATACATTGTCGGAAATATTATTTCCTTAATATATATATATATATATATATATATATATATATGTATATATATATGTATATATATATGTATATATATATATATATATATATATGTGTGTTGTGTGTGTGTGTGTGTTTGTGCGTGCGTGTGTGTGTGTGAGTGTATGGGGTTACATTTGCTGGTAAGCATATGTGTTTTGTCGTCAAGGAATTGCGTTCAGAAAAAAAGTATTGCAATCATTTTTTTCAAATAATTCTTCGGAAATGATCCATGCTGAAAGGAGTATCGGAAATTAATCTTGCAGATCAGCGCAATTGAATTGAGTCCAATGCTCACTGGGTGCCCAGTAGTTGTGTCTTTGTGCCGGATTGAGCTCAACCTATCCTCTTCTAAAAGGGGATGAAGTTAGAAAGGAAACAGAAATGGTGGTTTTCAAGATTGCGTGTTCATTGAAGGTTCTCAGCAGGAATTGACTGCTTAGCGACTAATTTTGTCATAAGTGGTACGGTCTCCATCTTTTAAAGCCAATTATCTGCCGACTGAATTTTTGGACGAGTTTCAGTTCGAACAGAAGCATTATTGATAGAGGGGAAGGCCAATGGAAAAAAACCCCAAACGTTTTTGATCACCTATTACATTTTTACTGACATGATGCAACACAAATATATTTGTACCTATATGCATTGTATAAATATTAATTCGGTCTTTGCAGTATTTTACATCGATTAGATAATAGTACTCATCAATTGATTACATTTTTTATAACAACTAATCTAACGTTTAAATGGACCCCCCCCCTCAAGGGAACAAGCCCCAGGGCCTACAAACCTCTAACTATCCCAAGCGATGCTACTAAGTTTAAGACTTAAAAATAAGTTGAAGAAATTCTGTTGTCCCTGGAAGATCTTATAACGTTGTTATGTAATTCAATAAGCGCTTATATATATGTATGTGTCTCATATTTGTATTCATATAAAATGTGCTCGTATATATTTATTCACCTGGGATCAAATGCATGCGTACGCTGGGTCAATTCCCACATGACATTAATTTGTTTATTTTTTCATTCATTTATCTATACGATCTTGAGCTGCTCGATTTGCTACCGAGTCGAATCGGTGCAGACCAAAGTTAGGCTCTCAAAATATCTTTAAAATTATCATATTCCGTTGGATATGATATGTCCGTACTGACATCCCGTACTGTCCGTACAGGGAACAAAAATAATTGTAAAAATAATCGTATAAAAAAGAAATGAGTACTTCCTCAAACTGCATGAGGTGTCCTTAGCTAAGTTAAAAAGAGGCAAGACTATCTATAAGGCGGTTTCCAAGGTCGACGGGGGTTCGATCCTTGAACTACACCTATTTCATTATTAATTTACACGCATGAGAATACATAAATACGAGAAAAAAAAAACTGAGACAAGGTGATACCAGCTCACCAAAACTCTTCATCGCCTACCTTTAAATGATCTCCTGAAATCTAGAATAGGTAAACAAAGGAATAAAAATAGACAGCGAATACCTAAGTAACCTCAGATTTGCTGACAGCGTCGTCGTCTTTTCTAAGAACCTTCACGATCTCCAAATAATGCTAGATGAACTGAATGAAGCCAGCAACAGATTTGAACAAAACATTAACTTCAGCTAAATAGATGTCATTTACTACAAACATGTTGACGACAAACACACAATAATCAAAATGTAAAATACAAATTTGGAGAGAGTACACCGCTACATGTACCTAGGACAACAAGTCTCCATAGTCATTACAAACAGGAGAAATAAAGTGAAGAATCACACTAGGTTGGCATGCTTTTGGTAGAGAAAGTTTGATTTCCAAGAACACACGAATCTCCTAAATCCCACTAGTCCTAAAAAGAAAGTGATACAACAAATACAACAATGATAATCATTTTTGGAACTGAAACCATGGACCATAGCGAAAATATTGACCCTCAAATTGAGAACTATGCATCGTGCACATGAAAAAATAATGTTCAACCTCACATGAAGGGATAATGACACAGCAAAGTACACAAGGAAAAAGACAAAAGTCGTAGATATCATAGAAACAGTTAAAAAAACACAAATGGCAATGGGCTGGACACGTTGCAAGAATTTCAGACAACCGCTGGATCTCACAGCTCACAACGTGGATCCCAAGGGATCATATGTGAAAATGATGGCCAACAGAGTGTAAGATGGCCTAGCAAGTTACATAAATTCAGGAATCACTGGCTCTGCGATGCCTATGATAGAAAAATCTGGTGAATCTTTGGGAAAATCTATGTCCAACAACGGCCACTAAAAGGCTGATGATTATAAAGTCTGTCTGATTTATTACCGAGTTTAATTAATTTCTATTCAAACGTCCCTAATAATCATGACACACGAGCATGCACACACACACACACACACACACACACACACACACACACACACACACACACACACACAGACACACAAACACACATATATATATATATATATATATATATATATATAATTTCTATGAAGTCTCCACTACAAATCTATTTTATGTCTAGAACTATTTTAAAAGAAATCGGCACCTGAACTTATGTATAACACGTTCTTGTACTTCGAATATTTTCAATCGTTCTAGATTTAAGTTCAAAAAATAATTTTTAAGTATAAAGTTCTGCGTTCTGGTCTCGAATATGAAAAAAATATTATATATTACATTCTGCATTTGAATTTTCAAAAAAAATGTTTATGCTTTACAGTTATTGGAAAAAGTCTGGAAAATACTGGCAGTATCCTATGTTGATAGTCAAGTTTATCGCTTTAAGGTTATTCACGAATATTCATAATGTATGGAATATAAACTGCTCACTTTCATGTGAGAGAGGATATAATAAGCTTTGTTGTTTGTTTTTTAGTTGCTGAAATTTGAAATATTAACATCTACATATTTTAATAAAATTTCCCTTACGTAACTTATTTGTTTTTTGTTGCTGTTTACAAGCTGGAATTCTGAGAGATTCAGCTATGTTTGGTTTCTCCTCAAGACATTGATAGCATTTTTTGCTGCAATCTTTGGGAGTGTTGTATTATTAATACCCCTCGTGTACAACATTATTATTAGAATATATTATATATATATATATATATATATATATATATATATATATATATATATATATATATATATATATATATATATATGAACAGAAATATTGGAAAACTGACACATCATAGATGCAACTTTTGCTGCTGTGAGATGACAGTCAACTCTGTCAAAGTGTTTCCTTTGGCTATGTAAATAACAAAAATTGAAATGTGACTTTCATGGTTGTCCGTCAGATCTAAATGAATATCTATAACAGAATGAAATAAATTGCCAACATAAGCAAAAGGAACTAACACCATATCATTATTTCCATCCATAGCTGCTTGTCGAAAGAAAGAACAACATAAGCAGGAGCATGAGCTAAGATTCCACGGACATATCATAATCAAATGTAAGGGAACAAGACTCTAATGGGAGCATTATTGTATGATGACATAAAAACTTGACCAATTGCTGAATATTTAACATCAAAATCTGATCAACTGAAAAAAACATCATAGAAATGAGTGACGGAACGATTGATTTAAACAAGATAAACATTTTCCAAATTCATGAATTATTTTAATCTGGTCAGAAGAAAATTCAACTTTCATATATATATATATATATATATATATATATATATATATATATATATATTGAGAGAGGGACGATTATGGTCTAACAGAATAATTATAAATTGCGTTATATTATAAAGAAACTCATTTGAGATGATCCACCGTCATGTCACAGTTAAAATCACTTACCCTAGACAAACTAAATAGAATAAACACAGTAAAATGGAGCTGCTTAGTATATATATATACAATATATATATATATATATATATATATATATATATATATATATATATATATATATATATATATATAAATATATATGTATATATATTTATATATATATATATATTTGTATATATTCATATAAATATATATTTATATATATATATATATATATTATTAAAAATGAAATAATTTCAACAAGTGTGGATTTTTTAACTTATCTTCGATATTTATTGGACCCTATTAGCATATTTGAATCCGCCTTCCCTTTGCTTTTCTTCAGGAAATGACGTCATTTTTCTGAAAGCTGTTCACACTGTGCTTGGTCAGTGTTGTTCAATTTGTCAGTGAAATTACCCGCCCCCCTAGTCAGTTTGGACTCAATAAGCGACCATATGTAGTTTTGTGGGTTTTGCCGAGTGTGTTGCATCATTATCTTGTTGGGATTTAGCCTCTTGCTTTTTATTTCCCCCACACATCTTGGAAGCAATCCTTTCTCAAGAATGTCTAATCAGCCTTTGTATTGATAGATAGCTCACATCGTACCAACCCACCAATATCAGATGCAGCGATTACCCCATACCATAATCCCACCCTTCTCATGCTTTGCGGTTTTAGACAAGCATTAATTCACCTTACCTACTGAAATAGAATTCTTGAGCATCAGTATACAGCTCAAAGCATGAGAACATGCTCTAGAGAACACACCCAATTAAGTGACATAAATTTGAGTCAGTCTGCTACGTTCTTTGTGGGCCGCAAGGGTTGTTTTGCCCTAATTTTGATAGAAACCCAGCATCCTTCTAGAAACTGTTCTTCTTGGAACAATTTGATATTTTGAACTTCTTAATGGTTTTGTCGACTTTATTAGAGCTTTTAAGATGCTTTAGATCATTTTCAGTCATCCCTCGTCTCAGATCCTTCTCACTTTAGGTCTTCCAAAACCTGCTTTCCATTCCACAGAACCTGTCGTTTGAAATGTGCAGCTGATTCTCTCAATTTTAGCACAATCAAATATAATATCCCAAAAGTTCTTTTTTTTTTTGATACCATGAAGCAGACTATCCTGGTAATCAAAGACCAGCAAAGCGATTTTTGACCTCAAAAGTGGCATGGAATTCAGTCTTTATCGAACAAATTTTGAAACAAAAAATGCTGATATAAGTCTGCAGGAATATGCAAAAAAATGGTGCACCATAAAATACCTACCATTAACTACAAGTACGTTCGGAATAATTATATCAAAACAGTAACAATACTCAGAGATGACACATGGCTTATATTTTGCAGGATGTAGGTAAAGAAAAAAAAACAAACTATGAATTATTTGTAATATGCTTGCACATAGACTGAGCACATTAAAGGCCATGTACAACAAACATGTTAAAGACAAACACACAGCAATCAAAATGAAAAAAAAAACGAGAATATGGAGAAGTTTGGCCACTACATCTACTTAAGACAACGAATCTACAAAATCCGACGAATCTTTTTGGAATCAACCAAAAAATCACAGTTGGGTGGCGGGGCATTCGGGAGAGCATCTTCAAACCTCAAAAACAGGAAAATCCAATTCGTCCTTAAGAGAAAAGTATACAACCGAGGCATTCTCACCTACTGAGATGAAACATGAAACCTGACCAAGGGACAACATCTCAAACTGAGAACCATGCAACATGCACATGAAGGAATCGTTATCAACATCAAATAGAAATATCACCAGACAGCACAATATATGAGGGAAATAACTGGTCTGAAACAGCATAGGATCAATTGGAAAACTCAAATGCCAATCGACTGGTACAAAATAATGTCAATCAGCCGCTAGAAATCACAATTCACAACGTGGATCCAAATATATCACATTTGAACCGTGGCTGACAGAATGTAAGATTGCAATAGGAACTAAATAAGTTCAAAAAGTATTAGGCCTAGCGGAATATTGGGAAAGTCTAACAACAGACGATAAGATATTGATGATGGTGATTATCATTGTCACATTTCTTCCCCGATTCAATATAAGAAAAGAGTATTTGCACGAAATATGATGAAAAGGGATTGGCTCATTATTTTAGCCCAGGACTGTATGGCAGCTTGGGGTCTCTCGTAAAACTGGAGTGCCGTGAAGCAAATATTCATAAAGGCAAGACATACCTATATCAAGTTAATCTGAGTCAGGTAAAGGGTCACAATGATACAGCATCCACCAATGATCTGTGAGACTAGCCAGCTAACAATCGCTCTCATGCTAACGCCTCTATATCGTATCGAATAATAACTGCTACCAGACTGTATATTCAGTCTTGCTGGCGAATGAATATTTAATATATCAGCAAGTATGAAGTGCAATGATTGATTTACTGGACGGGTCCATTTTCGTGTCTGGTGCACATTAATGGGGACTGGGCAGAAGTGTGGTGGAGCGTACATTGTATCAATTCCCACCGGACCGAACCAACTGGCTTGGTAAATATTTGATATCTGGCCGGGTAACTAAGATGTTCAAGACTGAGGTAACAATAGACTAAGGGACTGGGTGTTTGGATTAACAGAGAATGAAAGGAGGAAGAGTGAAAACTAGAAAAAAAAACAACGTTTGAATGATAAGAATATCTACTGGGAACAAAAGAGAAAAACAATTGCCTTGGCCAAGTGGTAGAGTGCTCAGCCCCGGTTCGGTAGGCTGTTGTTCAATCTGTAAGCATTCACCACAAAGACTGTCTGCATAGACTTAGTACAGGGCCTGGGATTGAGGAAACTCTCCCCGGAGCTAAAGATCAAAACCACGGTGGATACACAGGATCTCGCACGATCACTGAAGTTACACAACACCGAGTCTGGTCAGTGTTCTTGATCGCAAAAATTATAAGATCGCCACTTCTTCCAGTCAGTATCTTTTATCCAAAATCTATGACGCAACTTGTCCTGCCTGAGCGTTGAAGTACCCCTTTTCGTTTTTTTTGTTTTTTTTTTGAGTATAGAGTTCAAGTTGTTACAGAAGTTGTCTATCTCCTCCTTGGTTGACCGTGAAGCGGGAGTGTGAACTTGAATGATGTTCACCGTGCATTCTTTTTATGAATACCAGTAAGCCTTAAGCAGAACGAGAGTTTTGGCAGACCTGGCTGGAACAAGCTTGAAACGAGACTTTCTAACAACTGTTCATTTTCTACCGAACCCTAAGACACCGAAGACAAGGGTATGAACAGAGAAAGATGATGCAATGGACAGAAAAAGAAACAAAAAGATTTTTAGTGAGGTGGAATGAGCTCAGTACGGCACAAGGACACTAGGCTAGTAATTGCTTGCATGAATAGTATGCATCTTACTATGCGCTGAGGTCTTTGTAGCTATTTACTAAACATACATTCACTATTCACAATTTACCAAACTGGAATTGGTTTAGCAAAGTACAAAGTTCCGGGCATATGACAGTCGCTGACGATCCAACATGTTACTGTAGTAACTGAATTTTTAACCACTAGAAAGGATCCATTTTTGATTTTATCTTATCTTAGTCTACAAAGCATCTAGTGCGTGCACAAACTCCCAACAGTCGTAATGGTCTCCTTGCTGAAGTCTAATCTGTAGCAAGGTATTTACTAAGCTTTTCCTTGGTGTTTACTAAGCTTTTCCTAAGAAAAGTGTTGGTTACCCATTGAAGATCAAGCTTCAATAGGAAAAGTATTCGAAATGTGGTTGCTTAACGCTATTCTATAGCAAAGTATTCAGTAATAAAATTTGAAAAGCTTTGGTTAGTGAGCCATAAGGTCAGATAGTGGGAAAATACAAATAGGGAAAGAGAATTATGCTAATGTTCGGAATGTAGAGGCTCTACCAGTTTTGAAATGGCACTCGAACTCTCATCTGGTTTATAAGAGATAGATTTTGTATCAAATCAAACTGAAGAAAAGTTTAAAACATTTAGGGAGAGAAAGAGAAAGCAAGATAGATAGATAGAAAGAGAGAGGAGATGTTTATGAGAACCAAATTCATGTTTTCGGGACGGATTGATTTTATTTCAGGCTAATTTGATTGACTGATTAAGTACTTTGATGAGAGAGTGGAAAAAGGAAGAAGCTGCTAGCTGATTTGAGAGCAAAGGGAAAAGAGGGAAGAAGGTGAGTGTGGTACGGAGAAAGTTGCCAAGTTTTTAAAACCCGAATTCACTTTCTTTAAGGCCAAATTTCACTTCAGTCAAACTCTCAGATTTTATAATCTTAAGGAAATTGTTAAGAAACGTTTGTTTTTGGATGAATTATTGGAATTTCAATAGAATTCTGTAATTTTGTCATTAGTGACAGGAACAAATGACAAAAATTCTGTAAACAACGTGACAGGTATTGATTAGAGTGTATTTTGTTTAACCAAAGCTGAAACACCGACTTTTGGGATCAAGATATAGAGTTTTGTTTAATCCTGTCTCGAGTATGAACCTTATCAAATAATCTACGTTCAACGCGGCAAACACAAAGAAATACTGAATGAGAAAAAGTCATGCACTTCATTGTGAATATAAGCTGCATAACATAGATTCGGAATAATAATTTTAAAGTTTCAGTGTAGTCGCAAATTGATCATGGTATGGTGAGCTCAGGGCGTAAATTTTGTTTTAACTGCTCGTCTTTGTAAGGACACTTGGGGAATTTTAGCATCAGACATTTAATTGATTTATTAATTCATTTGCTGAGAATTCGATTAAAGGTCATGACTGTTCAGCAGTGTTGCACTTTTCTACGCTATCCCCTGACTGGAAGTTAGGAATACTTACTGACATAGTGGCATAAGATTGAGGAATCTAGTGAGGATCGAAAAACATAATATTAGTAATAGGCTTCCAGAATTTCACTCTTGTAAACGCCTTATTTGTCTTTGTTACCGATAACTGTGACAAGTAACGAAGTGCTTGTTTCCAGTACGGTAGCTGTCGTTCGATCCACCCAAGCAATCAGCACAAGGACTAGGATTGGGGAACCTTCCCCTGAGACTAAGGGGTTACTACCAAAATCATGTGGGATACGCTTGTTCTCAAAAAAATCACTGGTTAGGCAAGGTCGAACTTGGTAAGTACTTACACGGGTAACCATTGAGGAATACCAATCGCCCTTAGCAGAACGGAGCGTCGGTGAGACTAGAAGGCGGACTTGTGTTTTACGAACTTATTCTTATACTAGTGCATAACACACAGCTAGGATAACTAAAAAAGTGGCCAAAATTATCACTTACTGGCTCGATTTTTTTTGTCGGAGATCCTGACATCGGGACAGAGTGTATGTGCGAACTGAACAAACAAATAGATGGACGATGGGGATCAGGACTGTTTCATTTTGACTTTTTTTATTTAAGTTCTAACATTTTGCATCAGATTGGTCATTAGAAGCTGTAGAATTCGGAAAATGTCTTAACCTCTGAAGAAATAATTGATAGGGAGAATCACAAAACACACACACAAAACACAATAAAGAACAAGGCAACGAATTCCCTTTGTTAAAATAAGCTGGAAACAACGTAGGAGCTTAGACACTAAAGCCGTTTATAATTAATCCAACCTTAACTTTGATTGTACAAGATAATCTACACCAATATGGCAATTCAATCAGGTAAACTTTCTTCGTCAATCTTCATAGGATTTAAGAGGCTAACGATTATAAATGTATTGTAAATCCCGAAAATTGAGGCTTTGTCAGTTTTTATCTTAAAGAACGTTCCTTGATGTTATATCAAACTTCGTGTTCTTCTTTCGCTGTCTTGAGAACTGGTTACTTTCTAATAAAGTATAAAATGTTTGCAAAGACTAGTGATCTCTGGATTTGTGATTTAGAACTATTTGCTTATCAAGATATCTCAATCTTGCAAATAATCTACTTCAATAAAGAACAGTTTGACTTTCTTGGTTCGCTGACCATAAGATTGGACTATCCCATGGAGAGATGGTTTAAAATGTTCTGATAAAATTGATTCCAACGAACTTGACAATTCAAACAATGCGTCCTTCCTGGTAAACGAATTCAATGTTTTTTTTCTATAAAAATGGGATTAACGAATAGATTTAGAAGATCAAGGCGCATGCATTGCAATGGTTAGCAAGCTAATTGTGCCCGCCATTCTTAGTGGATTTAGACCTCATTGTTTTCTCCCACTATGCATGGTCTATACTAATAGAGTGAACAATATAGTATCCTAGCTTTTCTGTCCATAACACTGAACACTTCAGCTTGGGGGTAAAATTTCGATGGTAAAAATTACCATCTACCTTTTTTGAAAAAATCGTTTCGTGAAAATCGTTCCATATCCGTGATTGTGGAACAGGCATGAATTAGTTTACTTATTGAGTGTGATTATCTTAGTTTTCTGTCTGTGTCTATAAACTCTTTAACTTTGGGTTTGCTGACGTAAATATCTCCGACCAACTATTTCAAACAATGAATTTTCCACTGAGACGGGTTTTTTGTTTCTTTTCTAGAAAAAACAAAAAACAAAAACAACAATCAACTACAAGAAGTCCCTGCTCATTCAATGCATGCTTTCCGTCTCTTTTTTGCTTTTACAACAAAAAAGCAGAAAGGGAATATAACTTTCACCTTTTTTTTCATCTTGCTGCGAGTCATCATAGAGGCTGTGCACACCATCTTCCTCTTTTTCTATAAACAAGTCACTCAAAGATTCTTTACCATATAAATTAATAATAATTATCTCTTCGTGTTACGCCATGTCAGCTTACGAAATACTTTTCAAACAGTCTGTTTTTTTTTCGGATAATACGGTGAATTTTGGTGTTGTTTTTATGATTTTTGTGTGATTCTTGTGTGTAAAGGATATTACATGGTTAGCTAATCATTTTTTGGAAAGACTTTATGCGACCAAAATGGAATATAGATTAATTCAGATTTTTAAAGGATCAATGTGAGCCCTGTGTAAGATCTCAAATATTATGAATTATGTTCCATAGTATACACTCTTCAGATTTTCCGCACTGTATGTTTTCATTTGCGTGTGTTTGCAATGCTTTTTTGTTCAATTTTGTTTATTCTGTTGTTGTTGTTTTCTCCCATGTTGTTCCTGCAGCTATATCCTAATTCCGTCGTATTTTTGCTGGAGATTTTATGTGATTTATTCTCCCATTAGAAATGTTTTCACTAATTCAATAAACATTTATCCGACATTGCTTATTAAAGGGGCTGTAAGCTAAAGTTAATTCAATGTTCTGTTCTTCTTAATTTTGTTTTTAATTTGTTTACTTCTGATTTATGTCTCCTTAATCCATTGCACTCTAGTGCGTATTGATATGCACGGCTATTTTTGTAAAATACTTTCTGATTTTATGAGTTGAGTGTTAGTCTTCGATTATCTGTGTATGGAATCTGTTTCATTGAAGTGGGTGGTTGGCCGGATTTAATATACATCGATGTGCTATTGAGTCCAATGTTTCAGCTATCATTTAAAATTACTAGTGAGAAAGAGGAAAGTAAAAAAAAAACTTCTTTTCTTCCTCACAGCCCATCAGATATTGTAAGGGAATAGTAAACTGGATGCAGAAATAAAAACACATTAATGATAAGAAATTAAACCATGATATCAAACATTAAAATCACCTTCTAAATCTTATCATAAAAAACAAAATGACAATTTGAAATGAAATGAAACTAAATACATAAAAGCTGAATACATTAGACAGCACTGAAACATACCCCTCGAAACTTTACCACCAAAACTACCCACAGCAATATTATTAATAACCATTCCAACCCATAAATTTTTTTTGCAAACAGCAGTATGACATTGTTTTTGAATCAAACCTTGACAAGGGGAGATCCAACCATTCACCTATCGTGGATATCGAAATACTGCGTAAAAATCTTTTCCAAATTTTTTTTTGTTCTTTTACAATATCTTTTGAAACTCTGCTTTCATTATAAACTGTTATCAAGCCCTCCTACTGATAATCTTTACAAAATTATCACCACTGAACAATTGTATAATCATTTACCCCTGGAGACACACAGTCCCCAGATCTAACAGTTACTTAATGAATATATATATATATATATATATATATATATATATATATATATATATATATATATATATATATATATATATACACTACTGGAAACATTCACAAAGCGTTGATATAACTAAAAACATCAAAATCATGTGGAATTTTGAGACTTACAAACCCAATATCCAAATGAGGTCCATTACATCAAGCATGGCACGCAACATGAAATTTTGAGAGCAATATCCCAAATTTTAACTCCTGAATTAGGAATAATTAGCCACACCTATCATAAACACCTATTTAACCCAATAAACGAAATGAAAAAAACAAACATGAAAAATAGGTTCATGGTTACCTTAGACTTCAAACCCCATAAGCAAACATTCGAGTAAAACATGCTTTTCTTTAATAAAAAGGACCTGAAGTATCAAATGCATATAGATTGGGATGGTAAATTTTTGGGGATCTCAGATAAAACCTATGAGTGTGCCTGATTTTATTTTTGTAGTGGTGGGAGTAAACATTTATATGTTTTTTTCCATAGTTAAATTGCAGTAAACGCTCAATTCTAAATTAGTTCCATGTAAAAGTATACCTAGAAAAATTAAGGTCTTGTTATTTTTCTAATGTTTGGATTTTATTGAAGGTTCTACCATGTCAAGTCTTCCTATCATACTTACTAATAATTCTTTTGTGCGCATGATATAATCAATACAACGGAATTTTAAAGTTTTCGGTCGTACATTTTTGAAAAGACCTGATTCTAGGGAATCTAGAAAGAGGCAAGTTTTGGCACCACTAACAAGTGACAGCATTGTTTATAAAATATATTATTGAATTCGAAAAAAAATCATTGGTCAGTGATTAGTTCACACATATTTATTATTCTCTTGATTGGTAGAGATTATTTTGCTTTCGATTTTTCAGGTATTTTGTTTAAAGAAAGATGTTTTTTCTTTAGAATTTTTGTATTTTGTGATTTGATGTCTAAGCAAGCAATGAGCATATATTTCATGTTTCAGTTTTCATTTCGTTTATGGGGTTAAATAGGTTTTTGTGATACGTGGAGCTAATTGTTCCTAATTCAGGAGTTAAAATTTTGGTTATTGCTCTTGATATTTTATGTGGGGCACTCCCAATTCCTGATGTGATTGTGGTTTGAATGGATCCATAAGATTTTAGTGTTTTTAAGTTCTGTCAGCGTTTTGTATTAATTTTCCAGTAGTGTCTCTCACTCTCACTCCCTCTTTGTCTCTCTCTTTATATATATATATATATATATATATACATATATATATATATATATGTATATATATATATATATATATATATATATATATATATATATATATATATATATATAGATATATAAATAGATAGATGGATAGATAAATAGATAGATAGAACATCTTCCTCTTGGTCTGAGGTGAAGGTTTTGATCCTACCAGTCGGTACTGAAAGGTATACTAGATCGTCCATAGCTGCACTGAAGAGTCTAAATGAAATAAAGCTTATATATATATATATATATATATATATATATATATATATATATATATATATATATATATATATATATATATATATATATATATATATATATATATTGCCAGTAGTTTTCTTTTTATGCATATCTTATTGAATTTGATAGACACGATTTTTCTAAAATCTAGAATCGTAAAATTCAAAAATTACTCTCAGCACTTGCTGTTTATAATGGCCATCGATGGTCTAAACTGCCCGAACTGGAACAATCATGCAATGAACACTTGACAGTTCCTATACAATCTGGACTCAGTTTTGTGCCAATTTATCGGCCAGTGGAGAAACATTACAAATTCTAAAAGAAAAATGTTGTCAGTCAAATTCTCTGTCTCTCTCTCTTTCTCTTTCTGTCTCTCTGTCTCCCTCTCTGTCTGTCTCTCTCTCTGTCTTGGTGTCTCTCTCTTTCTCTCTCTGTCTGTCCGTCTATCTGTCCCTCTCTCTCTCTCTATATATATATATATATACATATATATATATATATAGAGAGAGAGAGAGAGAGATAATTTGCTATCTATATGTATATTGATTATTAGGTCGGGCATATATATGACTTGACGGTACGTGTATAAATTTATCGTGCCTTCTTGATTAATTTGTATACCCCCCATCATCAATTATTTAATTGTTGCCTTACATTGAAGGAAATCAAAGATTTGGGTCTGTAATTAATTTTTCATAGTCATTAATGCCAATTACTTATCTTTACACATGAATGACAGATCGCCCAAAACACTGGAATAAACAACTCCAGAGGTTCGATAAAAAATATGATTGAACGATGAAATCAAAAACAAAACACTTATTTTCAACGGAAAATTAATTAAGCATTAAACACAGACAAATAATCACGATATATCATCACAACGTACAACCGCCTCGAAAGTCAGAAGGTGGCATAATCTTTGTCTGCAGCTGAAATGTAATTGGTGGGGCAGGATTTATAGATATATTGTGGGGGTAGAGCAAAAAGTGGGTATGGACACGTTTGTATTTGAAAATTTAGTTCAACTTGAAAACATACGACACATTGCGGAACTGGTAACTCCTACTTTCTGAAACAAATACATAAGCTTCTCTCTGGTTGATTGAGTGGGTCAAACAAAGAACTTTCGGATTTGGTGAGAAGAACTGTTGGAGAACAAAGAAAATTATTTGTTCAGTCAAGTTTGGAATAGGGCATTGACTATCCAAATCAAGAGAGTTGGGTTAGGGTAACTCAGATGAGGAGGAAGTGAAAGAGAGAGACCGAGAGAGATAGCCAATGCAGAACTGTGAAAGAGAAACCGAGGCAGACTACTGGCCGGAAGTGAAAAAAAATTCAAATAGCTGATGTTGATAGGTGTGGTTACAGATATTTGGTAGCGGAGAAAGAAGCGTCAAGGAGACTTGTAAATGTTTGTATCAATTTCGGTTGAACTTTTGGGTTACTCTTAGCCCAAAAAATATTTGCATCTGTTGTTCTGTCAGAGCTTTTTTTCTGCATGTAGAAATCATCTTGGCAGCAACTTCGAAATGAACAAATCTCCTATCCTAGAAATGAGCTTCTTCGTGCTTGGGAGATGCCTATGTACATGTACACATGTCTTTTATTTTCGTCGATTTCGACTGGTGACAAGATGCATTCATTGCTATTCAAATATTCCCTCTATATTCCGTATCTTTGTTATGGTATTTTCACCTTGGAAATTTTGGTAGTCGCATTCCTTGAGTTGCTTTGTACTGTCTACAATCGGTACTGAACTAGGAAAGCACTACTTAGAGTTGTTTCGGAAATTAGAATCAGTCACGCACTCGAATAATGCAATTGAACATGCTACACGTTGAATTCTGATAGAGACTGCTAATGTGCCACGAGTTTAATCGAAACTGTACAAAATCACGTCTCTGTGTCGTATCTAATTGTCAGACATGTTGGTTGGGGCATTTTGTTACTGATATGCCCCGATGATAGATGGGGAAAACAGCTGGCGAAGAAATACATTGTGCACCACTTTCCCATACTGTTTTTGTTCTCTTTTGCAATCTTCAGGAAAAATGAAGTTTAAGATCTATATTGTAGTTATCCGAGTGAATAATGTTTTCAGACTGTCCTGTTGTTGAGGAATGTTTAGGGGGCTATTTTGGTAGATCATTGATTCTGTAGATTTAAATCTCATTTGGTACTCAATACTTATTGCCTTGATTAAGAGCAAATAGGAATCGGCTTACTCTGGTTTTGTGCTTTCGATGGATTCCAACGTAGATTTTATAGTCAGCATGAACAAGATTGTACAAAGAATCCCAAAGTGAAATCGATACCTAATTATAAAAACGTAATAAAGCTCCGAGAAGTTTTTTTCCAGAATAAATTATCCAAAACTTTCGTCTAAACGAAAAGAAAAAAACGTATTTCTATGGATTATAACGTATATTTTGACTTTTATGTATTCAGTGTTTCCTATATTCACCAAAAAGTTTATAACGATGCCCTTATCAATGGCACTAACTCTTTTTTCTTATTGAAAATTTTGATGGTAAAACTTACAAAAAAAATCTTTGAGTATAGTCGATTTTATCATTGGTCAACTAAACAGTGCAGAAAATGTTGAATGCTTTGTATCTCCACAAAAAAACCCAAAAAAACAAAACAAAATAGAGAAACCAAATGAAAAAAATGTTTAAAGTCTATCAATCAGCACATTTGTTTTTGAGGGAGTTATCAATGTTGACACTCGGTGGTTTTTCAGCTGAATATAAGAGATCGAGGGAACATGCAGTGGAATTTTCAAGATCAAAATTTACTTCAGATGTGCTATGCAACAAAAACACGTTGTATGTCGCCTTCTTTAACTTTGCTACCCACCTCTTCGAGATATTGGTTGATTTGGAAAAAAAAAATTAGAAAAATATTTGAAAAATGTACTCGGTAATTATTTCTTATATATCAAAGGCCATATTTCTAGTTTCGTTGTATTTTACTTCATCCCCACCTCAGTATCTCTGATATATATATATATATATATATATATATATATATATATATATATATATATATATATATATATATATATATATATATATAATGTGTACTTTAGAGAGTGAGACAGACTCGGGAGTGAAGTTTTTGGTGGTAAGGTTTATTAATCCTTATATGTCAATAGTCCATACATATTTCGGGATTCTTCCTATCATCAGTGGTGTGTGTTGTGTGAGTGTGGATTAAAATGTACCATGTGGAACCAGAGTCCACTGCCAGGGGCTATGCATTGTGGGTAAGTTTTGTTGTTAGGGCTACTAGAGGCCTCCTGCTGAATGTAAGAATGACCAGCAGGTATTGGGATTTTGGTAAAGCAGCAGCAGTTTTTTCTTGGGGAGGGCAGAGTGTGTCAAGGTAGGGGGTAGTGTTGTGGAGGTGGATTTTTTGGTATGTTTGGGATAGTGTAGAAGGAGGGGTGGTGGGGTCAAGGAGCTACATAGGTATCAACCTTAAAAGTTGCTGAAAATGTTTTGGCTATGATTCGGACAGGGGTTATAACAGGCTGAGGTGAAGTTTTTCCTATGGGTCTAGGTGACTTTGAAGCTTCCATTATTGAATGTGTCTTAGATGTGGGTGTGAGGATATTAATGGTAGGAGTTGTGTGTGTTAGTGTTCTGTGTGGTGAGGGTTGTTCAGTTTAGTATTTAATCCATTAGGATATAGGGTTTTAAGTTTGTTGATCCACATGTCTTCGTGTTTTTCTAGAACTTTAGCTATGTCAATTGGAGTAGTTTTTTCTATTTTTTCTATGATGGTGAAGCTAGCATCAGTGGCAAAATTGTGGTCAGGTGTGCGAAAGTGTAGTTCTACAGGAAGTGGGCTGCGATTATTTTTTGACTTAATCCTATGTCTATAATTGTTGAGTCTAATATTAAATTGCCACTCGGACTTGCCTATGTACTGTAACTCACATCTATTGCACTCTAGAATGTATATAATGTTCTTACTGCGGCAGTTGCTATTGTGATATATGTGGTAACTCTCTTTTGTGGTGGTGCTTGTGAATGTGTTGGTGTACTTGAGGTGGTTGCAACATAGACTGTTTCTTATGTTGCAAGGTATGCAGAATTTAATTGTTCTAGGTGTATTTTTGTGTACGATGATCATAAAAATCATGTAAATTAAAACAAATAGTTATCGAAGGGAAATTATAGAATGAAATATTCACCAATGAATTAAGTGCATTGAAAAGAGAGGAAGCCATGTCGTAAAATGAATAATTCTCGTGTAAAATGAATGATTTTCTATCACTTCCCACAGATCTATTGATATATCATCGGACAAACACATATATATGCCTTTGTATGTGTGCATAAAAATTCGATACACATATTTGCATATGGATGTATAGTGATTTGACATAATGTTGATGGAGAAAAACTCGAAAGATAGTTGTTACATCGATTTTTTTTTCTATTTTTATTATTTTCTGCTGTGTGAATGTTTCAATGCATTTCGACGGTAGCCAGCTATCTTTCAAAGAAAAAGTATATGCAGCAGTTTAACGAAATCTGTGCTGTTTACATGTTTTGATGCAGAGGAGAGATATTTATACCTTGTATGGTTGTCTATTTCGAACGGTAAAGGAGGTACTTTTATCAGTGTACACGAGAATTTCATGTGGTTTGAATTGAGATCGGTTTGTGATGACAGCGTGAATCAGTAATCCACCCACAGAGATACACCTATGTAAGTATGTATTTAAATACTTTTTTGAGCATGAGTTCATTATAGAAATTTCCATAATATCATAATGCTTTTTTGTCAATACTGTCTCACTTAGCAACCGATCATTTTTCTTTTATTGTTGTCGTAGATGAGTGTAGAATCGAGACAGAAACAATCCCAAGATAAAAAAAATGGGACAGCATTTATCAATCAGCAAAGAAAATAACATTTATGCTTCAGTCAACGAAGCTCATTTGTAATCTACGATGATGATATGGGAACATGGCTTCATAATTCGGATTTATGGTAATTATATTTTTCTGGAATATTACTCGATCTTCATGTTTCGGTAACGTCTGTTGTTTGCCAAAAATAAACAGCTTGCACAAAAAAATAAATCTTCCCATACCTGACCTCGTGTATAAGATGAATTTTAGATATATATATATATATATATATATGTATGTATATATATACATATATATATATATATATATATATATATA
This sequence comes from Thysanoteuthis rhombus, assembly GCA_963457665.1. NCBI lineage: Eukaryota > Metazoa > Mollusca > Cephalopoda > Oegopsida > Thysanoteuthidae > Thysanoteuthis > Thysanoteuthis major. Next base: position 14,904,886 of record OY735210.1, read on the forward strand.
TATATATATATATATATATATATATATATATATATATATACTGAAGATACCTTCACGCCACTTGTATGGAAGGCTTAAAAGCTCTGTAGATTTGAACTGAGTCCGGGAGCATATGTGCTTTAATTCGATTGATTTTGTAAATCCGTTCGAAAGATGTGTCCTGAGGTATCAGAAAAGCATATGAGACCTTGTAATTGTATTACGTTTATCATAAAACTGACATACATAGAAGGAAGTTATTGTGAGGGTCAAATAACATCCAATTGCTTTTTTCGCTTCTCACCATTTGGGCTTACAAAAACTCATAGGAATGTGTTACTTCCACATGATAAGGGACACTTGTTTATGAACATATAAACGTGCACGCACACTCACAAGCAAACGCACACACTCATATAGGGATGAGCAAACCAAGAGAACTAATATATATATATATATATATATATATATATATATATATATATATATATATATATATATATATATTGATTTCCTTGGATATATTCCGAGTAGATATCATCATTTCGTGCCTGTTGCGATTGTAGGCAACTGATAATATGTTTTGTTCTTGTAGTTACTTTCAAGAAAAGTGTGTTAGGCACAAAATGTTGATATTCACTAGGTACATATGCTTGTACATGTCATACACTATTTACTTTAATGAAATGATAAGCACTGTAATCATATATTATCAGCAACGGAACATATCTGGTTTTTCATCCCATTTTAATATTCTTACAAACTGAAAAAAATAGAACTTTATATATATATATATATATATATATATATATATATATATATATAGTGGTACCTCTCTTAACTGGGAAAATTTGTTCCACAAAAGGTCTCTTTGATCGAAACTATTGACCAGTTTTATTTCAATAATCCGTTCCAAATAAAGCTAACTGACCCCTAGAACTTTGATAATAACCTCTCAAATGATTCATTATGTAATACCAAGTGATCATATCAAATTTCCGTCCTTCTGTAAATAAGTACCTCGATATTACATATATGCGTAGGTAATGAAATCTAGATGATCCTGGATATTTTCATGCAATTTCAATTTCTCTGGCCATTCCACCTGAGCAAGGAATCCAGAGCATCATCATGAAAAATTGGAATTGTATTAAGAAACTCTGCAGTTCAGCTAAGGCTACATCTGCATGGATCAGGCTTACTACACTTACAAAAAATTCAAAAAAGGCTACTGCAAAGTACTGCTACGATGCCCTGGGTAAGTGCTGATGACGCTTTGGCCCTGAAACAAAACCTGACCCTAGGATAATCATCTGATGAAGGCTTTCTTATGGTTCTAGTTTCCGTTTTTGCAACGGTAGCTGAATAAATGTATCATCATTCTGACGATGACCTAAGAACTGAAATATTAGCAAAAACGAAACAATTCATCACCAATTAGGCGGTCCTGACTTACACTAAGTCTGGCTTAGTTCAACACAACGTCAAATATGGAGTGAACGATAGCAGAGTCGAAAGATTGTGTTGCATCAGTCCTTCAAAGAGCAATAGCCAACATGATAACATGTTGGTCTTATCTTGAGCTCAAACACAGACCATTAGTACCCGTGGGGATTTTGCTAATGCTTCAGTGTGTATCCGTTGACGATGTGGTATTGATTATTGATTTAATATTACGTGTGTCTATGAATCTTTAAAACTATTTGTTTCAGTTAAAAGGAAGAAATTTCAACATTCTTGTGTACATGTTGTGAGTGGAAATGTGCTTTCTCGGTTTTATGCACTCAATATATATATATATATATATATATATATATATATATGTATATGTGTGTGTGTGTGTGTGTGTGTGTGTGTGTGTGTGTGTGTGTTTGCATAAAGCCAAGCTGAACAGATAGACGAAGAAAAAGATTGATATGGACGAATTCAGATAGATTGATAGATAAATGCATATGAACAAACTGAGATCGATAGATAGATTGACAGATAGACAGCTATGAATGAACTGCAACAGATATATGGATATGGACAGACGGACAGACAGACAGACAGATAGATACATAGATAGAGACAGAGAGACTGACAAACAAACAGACACTTGTGGAAGGCTTACAAAAGAAAGTGGGAGGCAGAAACTGTGATATTCGAGACTTGATGATCTTTGCTCAAAAGTTTCGCCTACAACCAAATCTTCCCGACCTTTACACAAGTTTGCCGTCAATAATTGCATGTCAAATACTGAGATTATTCACAATCAAAATACGCATGGACACACACACGCAAGGTCACACACACACACACAAGGTCACATACACACACACACATACACACACACACACACACACACACATATATATATATATATATATATATATATATATATAATCAAAAATATAGAGAGCTATCTCATCGCTAAAATTGATGATATGTAGAGGTAATCGCCCACAGCATGGATTTTCAATAAGCCAAAGTTACCTGCTCGTTCGACCTAATCTTTATCTGAGACAGTTTTTCGATTTCTTGATGCCGTCGGCCACCCTAACAAGGATCTAATGCGTTTCGTCAGTGACTAGGAGATTGTATATGTGGTCCCTAAATATTAAGCAATACGCAGCGGACTGTGACCCTTGCCTATGTAACCGGGGTAGAACCCCCGAGGGTGCAATTTTACATTTCGGAAAATGGTAGCTACGTTTCCTCAATTTATTTACTTGTATGACGCATTTTTACATTCCAGGTTAGTATTTCCTTTCGGAATATATAGGCAATGATATAACTGCGTGATTTTACACACAAAAATTAATACATGACGTGTATACAAGGGGCCCAATACATACGCACACAGCTGTGCGTCTATATCTTTCTATCTAAGCCAGCTCATATCTGAACCATTTCAAGTCTATATACAACGACGTTGAGGATTATTGGCACCCTTGAATCTTTTTGTATAACCTCTACAATTTCTTCAGAAACAAAATGAATTCCAACAAATTTCTATTATGAACATATTTTTATAGGATGCCCAATGGTATTTGGAGAAAAAAATCGTTATTTTTCAACGTACAAATGGTAATTCGAATAAGAAACCGGAAATATGAACTGGTCATCAATATTAGTACCTTTCCTTAATTTTTGGTTGCTTCCCCTTTTGGCAATGACTGCCTCTTAACGTTGGTTGCTGCCATCTGTAAGCTTCCTACACTAGTCAGCTGGTAGTTATTCCTGCGTTTTCCATTTGGTTTGTCCAAGCTGTTGGAAATTCGTAGAATTCCTGCGTTATATGGTACGCATTGGAAACAGGAATGTAGATTTCTGCTTTCCTAACATATTTCCTGAGCGATAGAGATTAGGACTCACTGCTGGTCGGTTTAACAGTTAAATATCTCTCTTCCACTGTTCTTGTGTGCTTGGGGTGCATGCTTCTGAATGTGTGCTCTAGGTATTCTACTCTAGACTCCATCGGTTATATCCAAGTCACCAGTACCATAGGCAGAAAAGTGGCCCTAAAACAAAATTGATCCTCCGTCATGCTTAACTTTGGGTGGGATATTATTTCCTTCCATGTACACGCAAATCGATGATGTACATAGCCAAAAAGTTATATTTTAGTAATATCCCTCTCCAGAATATTTTCCCAGGATTGCTTTTTGTCAAGGTACTTTATAGCAAAGAGTAATCATCTCATTTCATGATATTTTTTTCAGCGATAGATTCCCCCCTGGCTTTCGCTCAGAATAATTCCAGACATCTGACTGAAATATTCTGATGAAGATAATTTAGTAAGTTTTTTCATCTGAAGATGTTGTAACGGATGCCTAGGATCCGAATCTAAAGTATGCGCAAAAGCATCCGACACATTTCAAAAAGTCTACTACAGCATACACACTTATACTCGTTAAAAATCGACAAAACTTGGGTCAAAGATTCCCAATTTTTCCCATAACATTTCAATGTTCAACAAAGCTTGAATACTCACTGGATTTCCGTATTTTCTGATCTTAGGTACAAATTCTGTAAATTCCAAAGTTGTATAAATGTGTTTGGATGAAGTTTCTGGTATATATCCGATACTTTTCGTACTCTCTATATCTTGCTATCATCTATGTATTCATTCATCCATCTATCAAACACTCTAACTATCTACACTCACACACTCGCACACACACACACACACACACACACGCGCACACAAACACAAACACACACATACACGTATATTTATGTACATGTATACGAGTGAACACTTGATAGAAGTGGACAAAACGGAAATTCACGTCTGTTGTTATGTTTCTGATTAGTCAACGTCAAATGAGTTTTAGGGGGTAACCGATGTAAGTAAGCCCTGTTTGAAGAAGTAAATGATGTTTATATAAAATTAATATAAATAAACAATGCACATGATACCGTATATTGAATAATAAACTACGTGTATGACATAAGGTATGTATTAAAGCATAGCTGGAAGAGTTCAACCAACAGTGTGTCCTATTGATATAAATGTTTTTTTTGAAAATCCCTGAAACAGTTAATGATGGTCCCAAACAAAAGAAAATTTTAACATTGTAGGATAACCAAGTACTGGTGAAATATGGAAAAAGCACCTAAGAACGTTTCATAATTTGTTTTGACAGATACTTGGGAATAATTGACACAAAAAACAATTTTTAAAAAGTTTTTAGATGACAAGTTTCTAAAGCTATATAGCTTTGTAGTCTCTTTCTCTCTCTCTCTCTACACACACACACACGCACACACACACACACACACACATATATATATATATATATAGAGAGAGAGAGAGAGAGAGAGAGAGAAAGAGAAAGATGTGGAAGATTTTTTTGTCTCAAAAGATATCAATAAGATAGAGCTACATAATTAAATGAATAAAGAATGTGATGTTTTCTCAACAAAGTTCTGTCACGTACTTCCTATGTACTTCTCAAATGAGATTTTTGTTAAACCGTAAAATGGAAGGAAGTCTCCCTGTTGTATAAAATCAACGGTTTGTGGTGAAATCAGTTGATTTCATTAAATCTATCAACGAAACAAAACAGCAACAACAACAACAACAACACACACACACACACACACACACACACACACACAAATATAGACAAAAACATATTTCATGCAGCAGTTCCCAGTGCTGTCTTTTGAATCCAATCAGATTTATACTATAAATGAACTGTAGTACGTCACTTACAACCTTTAAAGAAAATTTTGAAGCCAAGAAAATAGGTTTCACAGGAATGTAGATATCTAGACCCCCTATGTGTATTTGTATGAGTGTGCTCATGTATGTACGCCGGTAAGGTTATTTGCGTAAATGTGAGAAGTTTGTCTACATGTAAGCATTATTTGTAATCCGTACGTATATCTATAAGAATGGGTAAAA